>CM053786.1:125769765-125832265 GCA_028749045.1 Cupressus sempervirens | reverse complement strand
TCGATATTGACCAACAAGGTCAAAGGCACCAAGTTGTGAGTTCAATAAAGGCAAAGGCAAGGAAACTTTTGAAAATGTCATAAATGAAATGAATAAGACATGGAAGAAAAAGGAGGATTGTAGCACATCAAGTGGAGAAGGGATCAGTTCACCCAATGGGTCATATGATCACACCTCATCAAACTAAGAAATCAAGAGGTACATGGGACTAATATTCAAAAGTTATATCATACATCAGTTCCAAAGGATTTAGTTCTAAATTTTTTACATAAGCATGAATAAAGATGCAAGGTGTTATTAGGAATCAAAGAAAAATCTTTAATTTTTTCATGTTACCATCGAATATGAAAATTTTCCTATTATTTTCGAGTGAAATTCTAGAGGATGTCGAGCTAACAGACTACCTAGTTGTTGCCAAGCTCATAATGGTTGCATGAAAAGACTAGAGAATGCTAAGCGAGCCTAAAACTGGTTGATGTTGAGCTTATAGTTATGTAAGCACTCTACATTAATTGTGGTATTTCAAAGGGGTATTTGATTGATTTTTGTTCATTTAACATCACTCAAAATCAAGAGATATCTAGAAGAGCTAGAGGCAACCTAGAAATTCATTTAAAGCATTTGCAAGATATTTGAATAGCTATTTGACACCATTTCATTTCATCATATTTTGAGAAGTATTTATCATGTGTTGAGCTACGCTGTTTCTAATTTTGTAAACCCAATTTTTGTAAAATAGTGTCTAGTTCTTCAAAGAAAAAATATGTAGAGGAAAAAGAGGTTTTGAATGTTTAGTTGGTTAGCAACAAAGCAAAACAACCTATTTTCAAAGCCATACTAGACATAGCATACAAACAAGATCCCTCTAGTGTGTTATCTATGATACCACCACAAGTTTTAATGATTCAGGATGTCAGAAAATGCTATAATTATAAAATTTGGAGTATCGGTGACATGGAAATCAAAGAATCATATGATAAACTATGTGAAAATGGTGTGTCAAGGGAAGAATTCCAGATTGTAGAAAAGAAAGGGTTAACTTGTGCCCTAGATTTCCCTAACATTTTCAAAAATAAATGGATCATGATTTTTTTGAGTAGGATTCATGATAGTTCAATGTGGTTAGATAATAGGCCAATCAAAATATAAAAGAGAATAATCCATAGGGTAACAGGGTATCCAACCCTAGATTGACCAAAGACTAGGAGAAGTGAGCCCAAAGAAGTTATTGAAAACAATACAGGGCTATGTGGAATAAGAGGGGAATGACCATAGACACCATCACAGATCCTCTGATAGATTTTGTAGTAAAGGTAATTGCACTTAAGTTTTACTAATCAAGCAAATTGAATAGTGTACCCTATATTGCAAGGGATATGGATTATAAAATTGTGAAGAAGGATCATACATATGATCTTGTTGAGCTGCACCTACAACAATTGATTGAAAATATAGGAGAAATAATGAAAACAAAGAGTGCTCAATGTAAATTTGGATCTATTTTGACATGTATCTTCTTTTATCTTCAGAACACATTTCCTACATTTGGCACTATAGCATGGAAGACAAATAGGTTTGTTGCAATTCAAATAGGAGATTTCATTGAACAACTAGGTGAAAATTTTGAGTCAATAGTGACCAATTATTTTGAAGATTTCAAGCAATTCATGAAGAAGAGATTGAGGATTCCAATATCATTAGTGGAAAAACATTATGATGATTTTTTTTCCTAGTTGATGTTAATTATGCATTTATTCAAGAATTAACTCCAAGAGTAAGATGGCTAAGGTGATTAGGCTATTAAATTAATGTAGATGAGGCCTCTGTAGCAATAAAAACATTACTTGCAGAAGAAATAGACAAAGATTCCAAAGCATTTGGTAATTATGAAATGGCCAAATTTAAGATTACTATGGAGTTAAAGATCGTCTTTGTCATCAAAAAGAAGGAGAAACTAGTAATGAATTTGAAAGAAAAATTCAGTGAAGGTTTTGAGTGGGAAGAGGATGAAGAGCAAGAGGATGAAGAGGAAGAAAACACTTAGATTGATGCACCAGTTGCATTGACACAAGGAAAGGGTGAAGATCAAAAATAGGAAGAAATAGAAACTAAATAGGGTATTGAGGAAGAAGAAGTTGAGGAAGCACCTATTCCTACTAACCAAAAGAAGAGAAAGGTTGAGGCACAAATAGTGATAAGACCCAAGAAGGCTGCTAAACCAAGCCATCCCAAACCTTCAGCACCTACCACAAGGGCTAGTGCACATGTCACTACACAAAAGGCTAAAGAGAAAGAAAAACCTATAGAGCAGGAAGGAGGAGCATAGAAAAGACCAAGGAGAAAATACATTACTTAGGTTGAATCTAATGAGGAAAGAACTGAATCTAATGACAATAGCCAATTCCAAGTGGTGAGTCATAATTTGTCTTCAAATCTAGAAAACCTATATGAGAATGTTAGAAATAATGCATATTTGTCAGGATTTTCTCACATTAAGTTTGAAAATCTTTGAAAAGTTGAAAATAATCAAGTAGAGGAGGAAATATGTGCCATTATGGCTACTTTCAAGAAAGCTCCGCTAGAGATTGCCAACTCCATTCCTAAAATCTTATATGTAAAAGTTGAGAAAAAATGGCACTAGTGTTTAGATATTGAAAGGAAAATTAGAGAAACTTCCCTTGCTCAAGTTATGCCTAAACTTAGTAAGGCACAAATTGCTAAAGCCATAAAGAAATATTTTGTTAGATTTATTCCTAAATATAGAGCCTTCAACATATTACACAATAACATAGAAGATGTTGTAAAGAAGACTAAACAGATGTGGAAAGTTACATATGAGTTAGCTACAGTCAAAGAAAGAGAACAAGAGCCTATTGAGGTTAAAGATGATTTAGAAGATGAAAATAATGAATGCATAGTTGAGATAGGTTCTGAAATGAATGTAGATAATTATGCAAAAATTGAGAAAGAGCAACAAGAAGAACATAGTGTACAAGATATTCAAATACCAAATGTCAACCCTCAACAAATAACAAGTGTGAGTACTAAAACTATCACAATGAAGGATTTTTTTGATATCACTTCCCAGAATATCAATCCCTTAATAAGGGAAGACTTGAAAAAGATACTTGATCAATCTACACTACAGGATAAATTGTGTGACAACCCTCTATTGGTGAGTGTAGATGAAATTTAGAAATTAGCAACTAACACTACAAGGGAGGAGATGAAAACATAAGAACCACCTACAATTACCCCTTCAGTCACTAGTGTACAGTCTTCAAATAAAGTACCAAAAGTTACACCAAAAAAGGTTGCTACAATTGGAGAGGATAAAGTGGAAACTCAAGCCACTACTAAAACATAGAGTAAAATAGGTTAGATAGATTCATCTACACCTCCAGCACAAGTTTAATGTGCAATTCAAGGTAATGTGGTAGAAAAGGAAAAACCTAAAGAGACTAAGTTGACACCCAAGCCAAAGGAGCTAGTAGAAATTCAAGCACTAGTAACTTTACCAAAATCTAGCATTCCTTCCAGTCACACTCTTTAGAGGTTGAGCACAGATGTAATACCTTTGCAATTCTCAGTGTTGAGTCCAAGTTCATCAAAGGCAGAAGACGTAATAACATATGGAGATGTAGGCCTAGATGAAGAAATTCTTTTGCCAAAATATGATTATGCCACAATGACAATAGAGAAAATGGGTATACTTCAAGAAGCCCTAGTTAGAAAGAAGCATAGGTAGAAGCAAGCTTTTCTTGATATTAAAGACATCTTCGTGGATGCATTCAGTCTACCTACTCTAGATGAAACAAAGCCACTTATTGAAAAATTGACAAAAATAGTGGAAAAAATAAGTGATGTAGACCTTTATATTAATGGAAAATTATTAGAATGGTCCAAAAATGAATTTCAAAGTAAAGTGAATGAGAAAATATCAAGTGATATAGCACTTATACAAGTTGCATTGGAAACTAAGATAGAAAGTGTGAAGAAGGTATTAGAGAATATTTTCTCTCCGTACACCAAACTATGAATAGGTCAAGTGGTCACACTTCATCAAAATAAGCAAGAGAAGGCATGAGGGACTGATTTATAAAGCTTTATCATACATTAGATCCTAAATAATTAAGTACTAAAAAGAAGAGATCAACATGAACAAAGATGCAAAGTTAAAATTTAAAGATTTTGCAAGTGTTGTCGAGTTACCCTCAGATGTTGAGTAAAATATAGTACATTCCAAGTTAACTAACAAAAGAGTAGGAGCTAAATGATTAGTAGGAGCCAAGTTGGTAGTGGAAGCTGAGTATTGAAAAGCCAATGGAAGCTAAGTAGATAGTTTTAAACACACTAAGCATTAAATGTGATGAAAGAAGGGTATATTATTGCATTTTCAATCATTTCTCTTTATTGCAAACAAAGAACAAAGACAAGTGTAAGAATTTTTCTTAAGCCAAAATTCACCCAAGAACTAAAGAACTCAACATAAGCACATAGTAGACCAAGATAGGTAGAGTATGATCAGAATGATGATATTCATTCAATAATTGGATACAAGAGTACACTAGGAGTGCCTGAATATAAAGGCCTCAAGAGAGCTTCTAGAATGCATAGAAGTCAGCATCATGATATGTCATACAACTAGACACATGTCCACCAGATATGGATTATCTTCCATTAAGCATGGGATTAAGTGTGATGATGTGAGGATAAGCCTACAATGGTGTAGCATGCAAATCAGTGGTGTAGACAACATGCGCTAAATGAGGAGTGTGGATAGCTGTGTTGTCATCATGACAACTCAATGAATGATGCATACTCCTATGTTGTAGACACCATGTGCTTAATTAGAGTTGTGTAACTCAATGAGAGTTCACAAACTCCTAAGTGTCTCACCTAAAATAATAATAAAATAATGCAAAATAATTAAATAATGCATTAACCTAAATAAAACTTAAGTAAATACTTATTTACACCAACATCTCCCCTTAATTACAACTTAGGGGAATGTCCTTAAGCTTACAAACTCTAGGATGAAATGCAATATGGGTCCCAGCTATTAGGCCATGTTAGGTACCCATGTACATAATGATATGCAATCATTCATAAAGTGGGGAAAGAGGGAAAACTTCATGGAAAAACCCTCCCCCAAAAAGAGAGATAAAGCAGGATGCATCGATGGATGGAGTAATCAAGATCCCCCATTATGACATACATCTAGTATATACAAGAGAATGATGAGAAGAGGAAGAGAGATAGGATGGGCTGCCCCCCTCCCCCCCCCCAAAGAAGAATGTCGAATAGTGACTGTTCCAATGAAGAAGCTGACCCAAGACTGCAGAATGGTGTTCCTCCCCTTAGGAAGGAACAATCCCAAAGGTACAAATGAGATGCTTTTCCTATGTGTGGAAAGAATCCCATGGATAAGTGATGTCTCTAAAACTTGCTCAACTGGCTGAAGAACCTGTCCCAAAGAACTAACTATTGCTACAACTAATGAAGAACCCTATTGCAACTGATGATCATAAGTATCCACAATCACTTCAACTTGTAAGAATTGATCATGTAGAGAATGATTAAGAGAGTCTGATGGAGCCCTCATGACAACTAAAGAAGGTAATTCTACATCAAGAAGAAGAGGCAGATCATCAATACTATCTCCCAAATCTATCACTGAACTTGTATCTGGAAGACTGGAAGTACCCTGTTGTTTTGGACCTATCACTATGGTGATGTATGCATGTGGACTAAACTGATGAAGTGACCTCTCACTGTAACTATCAATAGAACCCCATGTATCTAAATCTATTGAAGCACTATCGCTTGTGTCACTATCAGTATCCATACTCTATGATGTGTGAAGAGGAGTAGAGGAAAAACTTGGTGAACTTTCCTCAAAATGTACATCCTTCTCCACAAATATCTGATGTGTCTCTGGATCTAGAAGTCTATATGCCTTCACACTATCTTCATAACCAATGAAAGTACAAGGCCAACATGATTGTGCCTTGCATTCCCTAGAAGATTTATTTTCCCATGTAGGACAACTGAAGACTCTAAAGTGTGTCACAATAGATTTTCTACTGCACCATGCCTCAAAAGGAGTTTTTCCATCTAAGGCAGGATGAGGAGAACGATTAAGAATGTGAGTGGCACTTGAGATTGCTTCGACTTCTAATGATGGATCTCGAGACTTGGCATGAATCATGAAACTTTCCATAAAATTAAGAGTTTGAATCCTCAAAGCTGCAACATCTGTCTTATGCGGACTGAATGCTGAAGGAGTCTAAAGATCAATTCCCTCATGTCTACAAAAGTCCTTAAGTCTTCTATTCACATCCACGTTTCCATTATCCATGTGGAGGACTTTGATGGCTTTCATGGACTTTCATTCTACATGAGTCTTGAAGGCTAGAAATGTGTCCAACACTTCATTCTTAGTATGCAGAAAGTAGACCCAACTGAAGCTTGAAAAATCATCAACTAAGGTGAGTATGTAGCAACCTTGGCTGAATACAAAAGGACCTGCTAATACCATGTGAACCATTTGAAGAACATCTATTGCTCTTGAAGAATTCCCTCTTTATAACTTTCCCTTTGGATGCATATCCACTAAATCTATTGAACATTTACCATTAGAAAAGTTGATTTGAGGTAGAACTTTCACCATTTGGTATGTGCAAAGTTGTTGAAGATAGAGGTAGTCAAGATGACCATATCGCTCATGCCATAATTGCATCTTTGAATGTGATTGAGTTAACAAGGCCTTTGAAGGAGACTTGGGTACAAAATGTGAGAAAGAGTACAACCTCTTGTGATCATTCACTTTCCCCACTGCAACCAAGGAATCGTCTTTAAGATTGTGCACTTTTACTGAGTCTGGAAGGAACTCAACTCTATGTACATCTCCAAAGTGAGTGACTTGGTAGATTGAAAGGAGATTTGAACTTAGATTTGGAACCTAGAGAACCTCTTGAAACTCTCCATTTTCCATTTCCATGTTTCCTTTTCCTTCAACTTCCATTTTGCTATCATTCCCCATGAAGATGTGTGGTACCTTTGAGTGATTCAATGAAGAAAAATCCTTTCTTGAAGAACCCATGTGATATGAGGCACCTGAGTCAAATATCCATTCCTTTGAAGAGTTTTCATTTTCCATGAATGCTTGCCCTTTGCCCTTTGAATCTAAGGAAGATCCCTTCTCCTTGTAAGCATTAGGCAATGAAACATTATGTTTCTTCATGATGTTGGTTAATTCATCAATCTTTTTGATATAACACTCATGCTCTTCATGACCCATTTTCTTGCAATAAGCACACTTATTCTTCTCCTTATTATTGTTGTCCCCTTTCTTGTTGGTATTCAAGGACTTGCCTTGTTGATTTGATTGAGGTGTTGTCTTTTCTGCATCCTCAGATTTGTCTTTCTTCCATTTCTTCTTACCCTTTCCTTTACTTGAAGATTGTCTAGCTGAATGTGGAGAACCCTCATTGGCCACCAATGCTTTGGACTAAGGTGATTTGAGAATCCACATTTATTTCAACTTTTTTTCTTCATCATCCAATAGTTTTGTGTATTCATCAAAAGTGACTTTCTTGTAGGCAGACCCTAAGGTAGTCTTTGAGGTGTTAAAAGAAGATACAAATGTGGAATATTCTAATGGCAGCTTGTTATGTATGAGATAGATCAGTCTATCATCTTTGATAGAACTCCCACAATTAGTAAGCTTTGTCATTAATTCATTCACCTTAATTATGAAGTCCTATATTGAGTCATACGACTTAGCATCTAAAGATACAAGCTCATCTTCAATTTTGAACACATCCTCTTTAGACACTTTACCATAAAGGCTTTCGAGGGTATCCCAAGCTTCCTTGGATGTAGTACATTTCTTGATTTGATACATAATTTTATCATCTACCCCCAAAACATATATCACCTAGGGATTTTCTATCCATGGCTACCCAATCAAAAATTTCACTTGTTGATACATTATCACCTGCTAGTTTAGGAAGAGTACCATCTACATATTGTGAAACTCCATTATGCATTAAGTGATACCACATTTTGATTGACCATGAAGCATAGTTATGAGGAGTTAATTTAGGAAACTTAAAGTTTCCCATAATGCAAAAAATGAAAGAAAATTGCAGAAAAGAGAGAACACAACACGAAGAACACTCCCCCTTTTCACTAAATCAAGAAACCACCCCAAAATAGATGCTTTGGACACTTTATCAGTAGTGCAATTACAATGGGCCACTTTCCAATTCTGGCCTTTGTGGACTTCTAATTTTTTTTGTTACAACCCCTTAATAGAGTACAAATCTGAAACTTTACAATGTGCTACAACTTTGAAGCATTACAAAGAAAAGAAAGGCCCTATTGATGAAAGTGATAATTTTTTCCACACAACATTAGAATTTGGTGCCAAATTTGGAAAGTAGATGAAAAAGGATGCACTTTCAAAAAAAAATAGAACCTGATTTCGACTCTAGATGTGCTCGTACGGAGCATTTGAAGTTGCAAAATGCAAGATTATACAAGTATAGTTACCAAAAAATGTAATTTTTGAACAATTCGTGCACCAAAACTAGAAAATAGCTACACCACTAAAAAATTTAGGAAATTTTACCCAATTTCAAAAAAAATTGCACTTGATTTGGAGTCCGGATGTGCAAGTTATTGCCTCTTGAAGTCAGACTACAAAAACCAAAATTAATTTGGAGAGGGGTTGCATCAATGAACTATGGGGTTAAATTTGACAATCATACGGCCATCAAAATAGTTGTATATTTCCCTATTTTGACATCCAGATGGGCATCAATTTTAGGATCGTGAAATTGATGACATCAACAAAAATTAGACCACTAGATGACGTGGCATCTGACGTGGCATCTGTACTATACAGATCATATGGTCTGTACAAAAAAATTGACTAGCAAAGATGACATGGACTGTGGACTAGTGTGTCTATTGGTAGCTAATGAGGATGTTGATAGTAGAGCATGTCTATTCTCTGCGTGGATCATGGCGATCAACGCAGATTTAAATCTATTGATGACTGTGCAGCAAAGTTTGGAAAAAACAATGTTGCGTGGTGATGTTGGTGCCTTGTCGGATAAATTTGCAACCTTGCCAAGATTCTCAGTGCTCTTGAAATATCCTACTACGATGTCAAACTGCTTAGCATTTGTCAGATTTCAAATAACAGTCATCGAAGGTCAAAAATAACTGCCATTGGCAGAATCAGATTGTCTGTTGCCGAAAAATGGAAATGGGTGCCAATTTTTGAAAATCCTATCAGAGTTGAGTATTACAGTCCCAGATGCGTGGGAATGGTGCTTTATGCACTATGTAAAATAAAACATCTATAGAAACCAATGCAAAGATGAGTGTGGCAGCTTGGGTAGTGAAGCACATGGAAAGTGGTATGCTCTTCCGCCGATTGGTCTGAGCCAAATTTTATGAGCGTTGTCAGATTTGTACAGCTCACTGGTTATGAATTAAGCTTGTAGATTAATTAAATAAAACCCCAATTGCAAATCAGTGCCTTTGGGTGCCAATTTGCAAAAAAATTTTGCCTCACGATCAACTTTCATCCAATATAGGTGAGTTTATAGTCAATCTTCACCGAATCAACACTCTGGAAGCAACGAAGACATCAGATCTGACTCTAGATGCTCCCAATTTCTGTGAATCCTCTGGAATCCTGTCGAGGTACTGAAGCATGAACGGTCTTGAATGACTACATGATGAGAATCTACCTCAGCTCTGATACCATGTAAGAATTTGGCTTAGGCCAAAATTAACCCAAGAACTAAAGAACTCAACACAAGCACGTAGTAGACCAAAATAGGTAGAGTATGATCAGAATGATGATATTCATTCAATAATTGGATATAAGAGTACACTAGGAGTGCTTGAATATAAAAGCCTCATGAGAGCTTCTAAAATGCATAGAAGTCAGCATCATGATATGCCATACAACCAGGCACATGTCCACTAGCTATGGATTATCCTCCATTAAGCAAGGGATTAAGTGCAATGATGTGAGGATAAGCCTACAATGGTGTAGCATGCAAATCAGTGGTGTAGACAACATGTGCTAAATGAGGAGTGCAAATAACTATGTTTTCATCATGACAACTTAGTGAATGATGCATACTCCTATGTTGTAGACACCGTGTGCATAATTAGAGTTTCATAACTCAATGAGAGTTCACAAACTCCTAAGTGTCTCACCTAAAATAATAAAAAAATAATGCAAATTAATTAAATAATGCATTAACTTAAGTAAAACTTAAGTAAGTGTAATAAGTAAATACTTATTTACACCAACAACAAGAAAGAGTGAAAATCAAGTTCAAAGAAGAGAATCCAATGATTAAATAGATTCCAACAGCATTTTAGTATGATTTCATCGATCTTGAGGTACTTACTTCTATACTAAGTTACTAGTTTCATATTTTCTTTGCATACAAACCCTAGATTGCAAAAATGGGTTCCAGCTCTAGGAAAACTTAGTAGAAGGAACCTTTTGAAGTCTAGCTAGTGTCCAATGAGGTCAAAAAAATTAATTTCAACCCAATACCAGAGCTACCATATAAGACCGACCCAATTGGAGCCCTATCTGTCATACCCCCCAAATTTGTAATGGTTTAAGATGTTAAGAGATGCTATAATTGCAAGATTGGAGTTATAGGTGACATGGAGATGAGGGAGGCATATGAAAAACTGTGTGAAAATGGAGTGTTGAAGGAAGAATATCATATTGTTGAGAAAAAGGGTTTGACACGTGCCCTAGAATTTCCCACAGTGTTCAAAACTGAATGGATCAGATTAGTACTTAGTAGAATACATGATGGAAGCTTATGGTTGGAGGATGGTCCAGTGAAAATCACCAAGATAATTATGCATAAAGTGATAGGGTACCCAACCCTATATCGACCGAAGACCCTTAGGAGTGATTCCAAGGAGGAAATTGAGAAAAATACTAGTGCAAAGTGGAACAAGAGAGGGATGACAATTGACACCATTCAAGACCCTCTTATTGACTTTGTTGTTAGGGTGATGCACACAAATTCTACCAATCTAGTAGATGTAATAGTGTGCCCTGCATTGTAGTAGATGTAGGCTATAAACTAGTAAAGAAGGATCATACCTATGATCTTGCAAAACTGTAACTGTAATAGATTAATGAGAATTTAGCTACAATCAGAAGAAGCAAGGGAGCCCAATGCAATTTTGGTTCTATCTTGATTTTTTTATTTTTTTATGTTTAGAATGAGTTTCCTTCTTTTGGAAAAGTTGCATGGAAGACAAATAGGTCTTTCATAGCTCAAGTCAATGAATACATAGAACAAATGGAAGCCAATTTTGAGACCTTAATGACTAGCTATTTTGAAGACTTTGAGAAGTCAATGAAGAAAATGCTAAGAATTCCAATGTCATTAGTTTAGAAACATGTAAATGATGTATGCTTTCTTGTAGATATTGATTAAACATACATTCAAGCTACCATACCAAGAGTGAGATGGTTAAGACCTCTTGGTTATGAAATTAATATAGATGAAGCATCATCAACAATACCTGCTCTACTGGCAAAGGAAGTAGAAAAGGATGCACCGCATTTTGGAACCTATGATGTGGTGAGATCAAAAGTGGATATGGATATGAAGACTTCCTCCACATTGAAAAAGAAAGATAAACTTGTCAAGAAATTAAAAGCCAAATTTGGGGAAGGCGTTACAGAAGTAGTAGAAGAAGGTGAAGGTGTCAAGGATGATGAAGAGCAACAAGGTTAGGGGTTACTTTCTATGACCCAAGGTATGGGAGAGGATGTTGAAGAGAAGGAAGGTGCTGAGTAGGATGCACCAAAGCCAAAACCAAAGAAGAGAAAATCTCAGAAATAGCCACTTGCACAGCCAAAGGGAAAGAACAAGGCTACAAAGCCAAATCCAGCCAAGCCAACTACAAGGACTAATACCAAGGCTCCAACAAGAGAAGTAGAAGGCTATAGAATAAGGAGGGCCTATAGAGAAAAAGAAAAGGAGAAGATATGTTGCACCTCCTAAATTAGATGAAGAAAGGATAGAGTCTAATGAAGATCGATTCAAATTGGTAAGCCATTCTACCAAGTCTAAATTGGAAAGTGTTTGGAATAATATTAGAGACAATATGGATTTAACTAGTTTGAAGACCATTAAATTTAATAAGCTATCAAAGGAAGAGAAGAACATAGTGGAAGAGTCCATCTACACTATGGTGTCTAAGTTTAAGACCACCCCACTTGAACTAGACATTTCAATGCCCAAAGAGCTAAGGTCATTAGTTGAGAATAAATGGCATTACTATCTTAAGATGGAAAAAGAAATAAGAGAGTCAACATTAGCTCATGTAATGCTAGACCTAACTAAAGGTCAAATAACTCAGGCTAGCAAGAAACATGGGAGAAAATTTGTACCCAAATATAAATCATTTAGTATACTACAAAACCAAATTGAAGATGTTGTGCAGAAATCCACACAAACGTGTAAGTTAATTTATGGGTCGACAACAATAAAAGAAGGGGAGGAAGACCCATTTGAAGGGAGAAATGATGAAGAAGAAGAGGAAAAAGAGAAAGAAGAGGAAGGAGAGAAAGAGAAAGAAGAGAAGGAGGTAGAGAAAGAAAAAGAAGAGGAAACAATGGAGAACACATAGGATGAAGAGGTATCAGCTAAGGAGCAGCAGCCAGAAGAAAGTGTCCAAGACACTCATCTACCACTACCAAGTCATTCACATATAGCACTTGCATAAATAGTTATTGTAAAGGATGTTCCTGACACTTTAGGTCAAAACATTAATCCTTTAATTACAAAAAATCTCAAAAAGATCCTTCACCAAACTACATTTCAATCACAACTATGTACTAATCCAATTTTGGTGAGTGTGGATGAATTATAGAAGGCTATAGGAGAGATAACAAGGGAGAAGGAAAACACAAAAGAAACAGCTTTATGATCTCCCATAGCTATAGTAGATCAAGCCAAAGAGCAATAAGCACAAGATAAAATTTCTAAGGTTGATTCTATAATAAAAGTGACAACTGTCAAGGAGCCAACAAAGGAATAGATAGGGCAAGATGTTCATATAGCACAAATCCAATGTTCACCTCCTCAAATCATCATCATTGATCAAGGCAGTAGAGAAGAGGAGATAACCCCTAAAGAAAAGGAGCAAGAGGCAATACAAACATTGGTGAACTTTCCTACCTCAGGGACTCCTAACAAGAAGTTGAGCATTGATGTAGGACCATTGCAAATTTTAGCACCAGGCTCAAGCTCCACCAAGGTTGCAAGGGTGCTTCATTATGGTGACCCTATACTTAATGAAGAAATAGTCATACCGAGTTATGACTCAAGGAGTATGAATTTAGAACAAATAAATGAAGTGCAAGAGGCACTTGAGAGAAGGAAGAAACAAGAGATAATTAGAAATGACTATAGATAGAAGCAAGCACTTATGGAAATTAAAGATACATTCCTTCATGAATTCAACTTGCAAGTACCTAATGAAAACTAGCACATCATGGAGCAATTGTCCAACGTAGTGGACCAAGTACAAAATGAAGACCTTGAAAGTAATGTTAAATTATTAGAATGGTCAGAAAAGAAGTTTCAGATGAAATTTAATGAGAAGATATCTAGTGAAATAGCATTTTCACAAGAAGAATTGGCCAAGAAAATTGAAAAGGTGAAAATAGTACTTGGGAATGTATTCTCATTGTACACCAAGTTGTGTCATTCATCATATTTCACACAAGAAACTAGCCAACGGATACTAATCTTGGAACAAAATCTCAAGATTTCTAGCACACAACTACCCAAAGATCTAGCTCAGAGTGAGAAGCATTTTGTAACAATGCTTCACACATAGAAAGAGTTAGTTGTATTGAAAGTAGAAGAGGCCAATATCAAGGCCAAATTAATGCAAATTTAATCCTCCATTACTCCACATCTAGAAGTCCTACATAAGGAATAGGGCTATGTAGAAAATGTTTTGAAGAAAGATCCCAATCTTTCTACTTTAGAAGGCCTTGTACATCTTGCAATAGAGATAGCCATCCAACACAAATCATTGGAAATTGCTTTAGATAATTGGGATGCTTCTCTCAAGATGATTATGGAGGTAAATAAATTTTTTTTGGTTGAATATTATATTCATCCTTAGGACCCTTTGACATAAGTTTCAAAAAGGGGGAGATATTCATTGCATAGGAGAGATATAATGTTTGGGGAAGATGTGAATAAGAATGGGAGATAATACATTCTTTGATGGAAGTAATAAAGAATAACCAAAGGGGGAGATATTCAAATTTTGAGGAAGTAATAAGGAGATACAACAAAAAGGACAATAGAAATTGCAAAAGGGGGAATAAATATAAAGTAGATACAAGAGTATAAAAAAAGTAGAAACAAGGTACATAGAAATAGAGGCAAAAGAATGATAAGGTAGACAAGGCAAAGAGTATCGGATACATCAGCATGAGAACAAGAGTTTTGGTTACAAAATTGGCACATCAGCTTAGGGGGAGTTGCAAGATTTTGAGTCATACAAAATTTTGAACAAGTTTATGAAGTGTTGTATATATGCCAAATAGAATGTGTAGTATACTCATAGAGATTAGATGCATAATGTTTAGTTAAGTGTTTTTGCCACACATATCAAAAGGGGAGATTATTAGTCTTAGATTGGTTTTGACAATTTAGTGTCAACACACTTAACCAATTCTCAAGATGATGCCAAGTATAATACAAAAGCCAAGCTATAGTGTGTGCCAAGGAAAAGAATTCAATAGGTATCAAGAAAACTTTAGGTGCCGAGTGAAGTTCAAGTGTCAAGTGATAAGTGATGCCGAGTCACTATAGGTGTCGAGAAGAGTATAGATGTTGAGTGAAACAAAATTACTATAGGAGCTGAGTAAGACAAAATTCCTATATGTGCTGAGAATCAGCAACTAGTAAGTGTTGAGTAACATAGAATCATCATACGAGTTTGTGTCTTCACGAACTCAGATGGAAACCATTTTTGGAGTTGACATATGATAAATCTTGAATGATCTTGAAAATAAGATCAAATCTTTTACATTACCTATGTAATCAACATGAAACCAATAAGAAAAATTGAGAAGGCATGAAACCAATGGGAAAAGTGCAAGATTTGAGTGGGAAATGAAGATTTAATATTGATTGTAGATTCATAACTAGCCCTAAGTCTTCAAAATCTTTAAAAGGAGGACAAAACCCCATTATGAAAGAGAGGATGCATGTGTGAGAAGTGTATGGGTGAATTATAGAAAAATTTAGAGGGGTGTAAAAAAGACTTAGTGAAGAATAAAGAAGAATTATAGAATCTAGTTGATAAAGAACATAGTATCATAACTTCAAAGAGTGACATATCAAATCAACCAAGGATCAGAGCAATCAGGGTAGAACAAGGATCTAGAATCAATAATTGAGGATTACAAGTCATTAGGTCAAGAATTTTTAATACTCTCTAGCAATTGTATTAGAAGTGAAAATCCTATGGACTTAGGTTGGCCTAATATTCATTTGTAAATACTTTAATAGGGTCGCATTCCAAATGAATGTACTAAAGTCCTTTAACTAGGCCTACTTTTAGCAGGGTAGTTAAATCCTTTAACTAGGTCACTTTTAATAGGGTGTAAAGTCTTTAATAGGATAGGCCTTTCATAGGGTAAACCATTGCAAGTGGTAAAACATTATAACCTTGAATAGTTACATATTGCTGCAGTGATATTTTGTGGGTGTCATCCCCACCCAGTTTTACCTTCTCATTTTGGAGGGTTTCTGGGTTACCAAAACTTGTGTTATCTATTTTCATACATGTCTTTACTTTCATGTTTATTATATGGATTAGATGCATGTGAATGATTTTAGTTAAAAGGTTTTAAAGAGGCTAAAATAAGTTACTTCTGCTTCACCTCCCCTCTTAGAAGTAAATCTTCGCACTTGTTAATTCTGACACTTATAACTATGTAAGCACTCAACATTTATTGCAAGATTTCAAAAGGGTATTTGATCAATTTTCAGCTCATTTTACATCATTTCAAAAATGAGAAAGAGCAAGGAGAGCAAGAGGTGATCAGAAAATTCATCCAAAGCAAGTGTAGATATATTTGAGTATCAATTAAACACCATTTCGTTAGATATTGCAAAGTATTTATCAAGTGTAGAGTTACAATATTTCTATTTTCATAAACCCTAGTTTTGCACAATGGAATCTAGTTCAAATAATGTTGAGAGAAAGGAGGTTTTGAATGTTCAACTGGTTAGTAATGAAGTCAAATAACCAATCTTCAAGGCCATACCTGATATTTCTTATAAACAAGACCCCTCCAGTGCATTATCCATGACATCACTGCAAGTTTTAATGATTCAAGATGTTACAAAATGTTACAACTGTAGACACCTAAAAACCTTTAGAAAATAAAGTATTTTTATTTTTTGAAAAATTCCTGATGACATCATCATTTATTAATTAATTAATTATTTAATTCATTTATTTATTTTTATGCCATTAAATCCCTTTATCTTAATTAAAAATATTTAATTAAGGAATCCCTCCCAAAAATATTTAAATCTTATTTAAACATTATTTCCTTATTTATTAATTATTTAATTAATAAATTGACCAAAAAACCCAAAATAAATAAATAAATTATTTTTTGCCCAGAACTTGGCCAATTTCCTACCTCTTCCAAAATCTTCTAATCCTTCTTTAATTTTAATTAAAGGCTAATCCCATCATTTCCTACCCCTAATCCCAACTCAAAATATTTAATTAAGATTAAATATTAATCCTCATGTTTATTAAAAAAGTTTTAATAAATATCTCCTCAACCCAAACCCTTGAAATAAATAAAACTTTATTTATTTCCTAAAAATCTAATTTATCCTCATCCTAAGAAGTTCTAGACTCTTCTAGAAAGTCTTCATCCTCATCCTAGGAAATTCTAGACTATTCTAGAAAGTCTTTATCCTCATCCAAAGTCTAGACTCTTCTAGAAGATGTCTTTAAACCTAATCCTAATCCCCTCCTAACCTTGTCACATTCCTTAAAAATGGGTTAAGACTTACTAACCCAAGCCAAAGTTAACAAATATCTCCTCCTTCACCCACCCTCATTAAATGCCATCCACTTGCCTATCCCTAAGCTAATCCTAAACCATCCTAATCCATCCTCTAATCATTTGCACAATCCTAAGCAAGCTTAAAACCCTCCTAATCAAGCCCAAGTCGAAATTGCTCTCATCTCCCTCAAAATATCTCAACCATAAAACTTTATGAAGCCCACTAGGCCATAAATGACTCTTCCAAGCCCTTTTATTGCTCTTACAAGCCATTATGAGGGTCTTTATGAAGATTTTATCCCTTGAGCCTCCTTTGTTGATGCATCCTTACCCTTTCCTCCATCCTCTCACCCTATGACATGTGTCACTCCCTGATTGGCTATAAGGAAGCACAATCCATGTGCTCTCCTCTCATGCAATCTAAGCCCTCCATGAGCTTTTTCCCGTCCTTGCATCTTAGCCCTCAATCCCTCAAGCCTCTTGCCTATAAATTGGATCCTTCCCCTTTGCAAAATAACAAAATCCATGAAGTAAAGTCATAATGCCATTTTAAGAAGCCATTTTACATCAAAACCATACACTCACACCTAAATTCCAACTCCATTTGAAGCCCTTTTTGAAGCATAAGCTTGAGCATACATCCTATCTATTTAGACAAAGCCACTCAACAAGAGAGCTTCTTATTGAGAGAGCCCATTAATGGCTCATCCAAGTCCCAAGTCTAGATGTTGGTATCCCCGCTATTCCTGCATGGTCCCAAGTCCTTCCATCTCCACCCCAAAGTTCACATCCATCTTATTCTGCATCTATTTTGGGCCCTCATCCTACTCCTTATCTCCAACCCTCCATTTTGGGTCCATATATCCCTTATCTAAATCCCACAGCCTTTCCATCTATTTTGGGTCCTTACATACCTAATATGAATCCTTTATCCCCTCCATCTATTTTGGGACCTACACCTTCCCCGATTCTATCTATTTTGGGCCCATATCCTTCCTTCCCTCCATCCATTTTGGGCAATTATATCCATCCATATCCTATGTTCCAATCTATCCTTCCATCCCCTCAAATCCACTAGCTAGATCATCAAAGGAACTCACCCTTGAATCCCTTCCAACCTTTAAACCCCATCACTCCATCAATTATCCCTCCATCTCCTCCATGCTCTTGTTCCCATCCCATGGCTAATAGAAGCATATTGGATGCCAAAATACAAAAGCATAAATCCAAAAATCCACAAAAATCCAAGTCTCAACATGTCCCTTCTAAAATACATGTTCAAAACAAGAAACATTTAATCCCAATCAAAGAAAAAGTCAAGAGGCCACAAAAGCCCAAGCTAAAAAATTCAAAAATCATGTGGATACCCAAGATGCTCATAAAAGAAATGCATCTCAAAGAAAAATCTCAATTGGCATCCATTCATGCTACTCAAAAAGCCTCATCCATCCATCCTTCATCCAAATCCCCATATAAGCATCCTTCATCCCCCCAATCCACTTTTAGTCCATATGCTTCTTATCCTAAATTTTCCATCCTCCATCTTCCAACTCTACTTTTAGTCCTTATCTTTCTCTTCCTCCATTTTCTCCTCAACCTCGCTCAAAACCATCTTTCCCACTACTTTATCACCTCTCAAGGTGTGTGCCAATGATGATCTTTCCATTTTCCTCATCCATTTACCCACAAGCCTTATGTCTTTGCATCCATTATTTGTCAAACTCCCACCCACCATTCCACTTGTTCAATCCAATCTTTTTCATCCATCCTACCAACATCTATGAGCCAAAGATAGCTGAAGAAAGACAAAATCATTCTAGCTAGGTTGAAAGTCAAAAATTCAAAAAGTAATAAAGAAAAATAAAGCGTCCACTGGTGAAAACTTGGCAATTCAAGCGCCTTGGACAAGTACCATGATGAAAACTTGGCAAAAAAATGTCATGCGTAATCCCGCCATCCCCAGCTTAGCCTATCACCCTCATGCTTTTGGTCATCTCTTGACATCCAACTCCATCTTCCAATCTATCCACCTATCCTCCACCCTCCATCTTCCATCTCACACCATCCACTTATCTTCTGCAGCTTCAGCCAACCATCCCAGCTATCATCCATCTCCCTAGCCCCTTCAGCTTTTTCCATCCTAGCTTCAATCCTATCACATCCATCATAAGACCTCCTTCTGCATGTTATCTTCTAATTGGGGGCACTATATTCCTTGGAGATCTTGTCTTGTCCATCCTCCCTTGTCATTGGTATCTAGCTCTAGGCTATCCTCATGCAAACCCAATGTCATCTCTTTATATCCATCATAATCCTAGCTATCTACCATCCTATCTAGCCATCTCATCCTGCTCCTCTAGCTATCCTTGGTCACAAAATCTCTCATCATCATTGGATGCATCCTACCAAATCCATATATTTTTCTATCACCCCACCCTTAGCTTTCGCATCTTGCACAACATCAAACCATCCCGCTATCCTATCATCCTGAGCTTTTGCCTGCTTGTAAATATCTTGGTCAACTTCAGCTTGTAAATATCTTGGTCTGTCAACTTGTACATCCTCTTTAGCTTAGTAACATTGTATCTATCCAGCTTTCATGTCAGTTCCTCCTTGATCAGCATCTTGCACACATCGCACATCTTGGTTAGCTATTCTAATGCATCCTTTAGCTAGATCTCCTATCACCAAAGTGTTATCCTTCTTATTTCAGCTTGCTAGACGCATCACTCATCTAGATCCATCAACTTAGGTGCTCTCTGATAGATCCTTGCAGGATATAGCTTTCCTCATGTCTGATCTTGGTCCGTTAGTACCTTTTCCTACCCATCTCGTTGGCAAACAGTTCTCTTTTGGATTTTCACTTTCTTTTGATTTGGAATCTTCCCTTTTGGGTCTTGAAGTATCTTTTCCAAGCAATCCTTTTGTTCCCTCCTCAAGGTTGCCACGATCTTCCATATCATGGTATACTACGAATGGGGCAATCTGAGTGTAAGGTCTTGATCAGGTCTTTCATTTGTTTTTCTTTTCTGCTTGTGGGTTACCCAGTGTCGGTTCCATGCAGCTTCCTTTAGGAATCATGTGTGATGCCTGGGGAAATCCTTGCGTGCTTGTTTTGAGTCAGTTTGTTAGTCCTTTGGATAGTTGGTGAAAATTCCTTGATGTTCTTGGTAACCTTGGAAATTAACCAACAATCATCTAGCAAATCTAGTGCTCAACTAAATGGTGGTACTTCTCTTTGAAGTAGCCCCCCGCTCAAAAAGCTTCAATGGTTTCCCTTCATCTCCATTATCCCCCATCCATATCCAACATCTATCTCTCCTAGCCCAGCTTGTGCAACCATATCTCTTTGAATCACTCATCACTCTTAGCTTTAGGGATCCACAATCCTAGTCTTAGGGATCCACCAATCCAAATCAATCCACCAAGCCTCATCTTTCGAGATCCACAATCCTAGTCCTAGGGATCTCTGAAACCCATCTTCCACCAATCTAACTCTTTGAAATCCTGTTGCATCAGCTTTTTAATCTCCTCATCCATCTCCCCATCCTAGATTCATTTTATAGCGCTCCACTCCTTCATCCTCTGCAATCTCTGAGATCTTAAGCTTGCTTCCTCTTGTGCCTCTGATTCTCCCTTTATCATTCTCCTGTAGTGAGAGTTTGAGCCAACTAAACCTCTTCTCTTAAGCTAATTTGAGTCTTCTTTCTCATCTCGGATTCTTGTACTTTTCAAGAAGTCGTTGAGCCTCGCTTTCTCTCCCCGCTGCCTTCTTGAGGGTGCATCTTGCAGTCCATTCTCTCCTCTTCTGCTCTAGCCTTGGGCATCTTATTTTCTTATCTTTGATGCCATGCCACTTGCGGCATCACATCAAAGAGGGGCAAAATGTAGACACCTAAAAACCTTTAGAAAATAAAATATTTTTATTTTCTAAAAAATTCCTGATGACATCATCATTTATTAATTAATTAATTATTTAATTAATTTATTTATTTTTATGCCATTAAATCCCTTTATCTTAAATAAAAATATTTAATTAAGGAATCCCTCCCAAAAAATTTTAAATCTTATTTAAACATTATTTCCTTATTTATTAATTATTTAATTAATAAATTGACCAAAAAACCCAAAATAAATAAAAAAATTATTTTTTGCCCAAAACTTGGCCAATTTCCTTAAGACCACTAACATCTTCCAAAATATTCTAATCCTTCTTTAATTTTAATTAAAGGCTAATCCCATCATTTCCTACCACTAATCCCAACTCAAAATATTTAATTAAGATTAAATATTAATCCTCATGTTTATTAAAAAAGTTTTAATAAATATCTCCTCAACCCAAACCCTTGAAATAAATAAAACTTTATTTATTTCCTAAAAATCTAATTTATCCTCATTCTAAGAAGTTCTAGACTCTTCTAGAAAGTCTTCATCCTCATCCTAGGAAATTCTAGACTATTCTAGAAAGTCTTTATCCTCATCCAAAGTCTAGACTCTTCTAGAAGATGTCTTTAAACCTAATCCTAATCCCCTCCTAACCTTGTCATATTCCTTAAAAATGGGTTAAGACTTACTAACCCAAGCCAAAGTTAACAAATATCTCCTCCTTCACCCACCCTCATTAAATGCCATCCACTTTCCTATCCCTAAGCTAATCCTAAACCATCCTAATCCATCCTCTAATCATTTGCACAATCCTAAGCAAGCTTGAAACCCTCCTAATCAAGCCCAAGTCGAAATTGCTCTCATCTCCCTCAAAATATCTCAACCATAAAACTTTATGAAGCCCACTAGGCGATAAATGACTCTTCCAAGCCCTTTTATTGCTTTTACAAGCCATTATGAGGAGCTTTATGAAGATTTTATCCCTTGAGCCTCCTTTTTTGACTCATCCTTCCCCTTTCCTCCATCCTCTCACCCTGTGACATGTGTCACTCCCTGATTGGCTGTAAGGAAGCACAATCCATGTGCTCTCCTCTCATGCAATCTAAGCCCTCCATGAGCTTTTTCCCATCCTTGCATCTTAGCCCTCAATCCCTCAAGCCTCTTGCCTATAAATTGGATCCTTCCCCTTTGCAAAATAACACAATCCATGAAGTAAAGTCATAATGTCATTTTAAAAAGCCATTTTACATCAAAACCATACACTCACACCCAAATTCCAACTCCATTTGAAGCCCTTTTTGAAGCATAAGCTTGAGCATACATCCTATCTATTTAGACAAAGCCACTCAACAAGAGAGCTTCTTATTGAGAGAGCCCATTAATGGCTCATATTCTTAATCGAGAGCTCATCTTAGTCTATCTTGAAGTTTATGAATTTTGTTTAGTTTGTAGAAGCTTTATTTAAATTTGGTTTCTATTAGCATACTAACATTGCTTATATACAACAACCACAAAATTGGAAGTATTGGTGATATGGAGATTAGGAAAGCATATGATAGACTTTTTGAGAATGGTGTGTTAAGGGACGAATATAAAATTATAGAAAAGAAAGGGTTAACTTGTGCCCTAGATTTCTTGAATGTGTTCAAAATTGAATGGATTAGTATTGTGTTAAGCAGAATTCATGTTAGATTTCTATGGTTAGATAATGGACATATCAAAATCACCAAAAGGATAATCCATAGGGTAACAAGGTATCCAACTCTAAATCAGCCAAAGACTCTAAGGAGTGATTCAAAAGAAGTTATTGAGAAAAATACAAGAGCTGTGTAAAATAAGAGAGGAATGACTATTGATACCATCACAAATCCATTAATAGACTTTGTACTATGGGCTATTGCACACAATTTTTACTAGTTGAATAGATTAAACAATGTGCCCTATATTGTAGTAGATGTTGGTTATAATATTGTAAAGAAATATCACACATATGATCTTGAAAAGCTACAATTACAACAACTGGTTAAAAACCTAGGAGCGATAAGAAAGACAAAGAATGCTCACTGCAAATTTGGTTGCATTTTGATATGTATTTTATTTTATATTCAAAAAACTTTTCCTACATTTGGCATAGTTTCATGGAAGCTAAATAGGTCAGTGATAGTACAAATTGGTGAGTTCATTGAACAATTGGGTGAGAATTTTGAGTTTGTAATGACTAGCTATTTTGAGGACTTCGAGAAGTCTATAAAGAAAAGATTGAGAATTCTAGTATCACTAGTGGAAAAGAATATGATGATGTTTGTTTCTTTGTGGATGTTAATTACACATTTTGTCAAGCTACAACTCCAAGGGTAAGATGGCTAAGTCCAATAGGATATGAAGTCAATGTAGATGAGGCCTCTACAACTATTAAAACTTTACTTGTAGAAGAAATAGATAAAAATGCTACTACATTGGGAAACTATGAGATGGAAAAATCTAAAATTACCATGGAAACAAAGATTACTTCTATTATAAAGAAGAAGGAGAAGTTAGTGAAGAAACTAAAAGCTAAATTTGGTGAAGGTGTCGAGCAGGAAGAGGATGAAGAGGAAGAAGACTCTCAAACACAAGCACCACTTGCACTAACACAAGGAATGGGAGAAGATAAGACAAAGGAAGATACTGAAGTTTTTGAAAGTGTCAATGGAGAAGAAGCCAAAGAAGAAAATACTCCCACATATTAGAAGAAGAGAAAGGCTAAGGCTCAATCAGTTAAGAAATATAAGAAAATTAAAAAAACAAGTCAGCCCAAACCAACTGCACCTACTATAAAGGCTAGTGCATGTGTCACTACACAAAAGACAAAGAAGAAAGACAAACTAGTAGAGTAGGAAGGAGGAGTGTAGAAAAGACTAAGAAGTAAATACATTTCAAAAGCTTAATCAAATGAAGAAAGAATTAAATCAAATGAAAATACCTAGTTCAAAATGGTGAGTCACAACCCATTATCTGATTTAGAAATCTATCTGAAAACATTAAGAATAGTGAAGATTTATCAAGATTCTCGCACGTTGATTTTGATAACCTTGGTAAAGTTGAGAAGAATCAAGTGGAGGAGGCCATATATACCATGATGGAAAAATTTAAGAAAGCCCCACTAGAAATTGCTAACTCGATGCCCAAAATTTTATGTGAAACAATTGAGTAAAAATGGCATTATTGTTTAAACCTAGAAAGACAAATAAAGGAAACATCACTTGCACAAGTGATGCTTGAACTTAGTGTGGCACAAATTGCTAAGGCTATGAAGAAATATATAGTTAGATTTGTGCAAAAATATAGAGCCTCCAACGTACTACAAAACAATATTGAAGATTTTGAAAAGAAGTCCACACAAATGTGGAAAGTAACATATGGACTAGCAATAGTAAAGGTAGAAGAACATGAACCCATTAAGGTAAAAGATGATGAAGAAGATGATGAAAATAAAGTAGATAACCAGGCAAAAAATAAGGCAAAGAAGTTAGAAGAATAGAGTGTACAAGATACACAACTGCCAAATGTCATCCCTCAACATGTAACAAATGTAAATATCAAAACAATAATAGTGAAGGATGTTTATAATGACATTGTTGAGAACATCAATCCCCTTACAAAGGAAGATCTAACAAAGATACTTGATCAGTTTACACTGTAGGCCAAATTATGTGATAATCCTATATTGGTGAGTGTAGATGAGATACAAAAATCAGTGACTAGTACTACAAGGGAAGAGGTGAATACAAAAGAACCATCTATTATCACCCCTCAAGTCACTAATGTGTAGCATTTAGATAAAGTACCTGAAGCTACATTAGTAAAGGTTGATACAATTGGAAAGGACACGGTGGAAACCCAAGCTACTATATAAATACAGAGTGAAATAGGTCAGATAGACTTATATAAACATCCAACACAAATACAAGGTTCATCACAAGGCATTGTGGAAGCAAAGGACAAGGCTGAAGAGATTGAGTTGACACAAAAGGTGAAGGAGCAAGTAGCAATTCAAGACCTAGTAAATTTACCAAAATCCAACACCCATTCTAGTCACACTCTTCAAAAGCCAAGCACAGATGCAACACCATTGCAAATCTCATTACCAAGTCTAATTTTATCAAAGGATGAGGAAGTGATACAATATGGAGATGTAAACCTTGATGAAGAGATTATTTTACCAAAATATGATAATGATACAATAACAATTGAGCAGTTCAGCATATTGCAAGAAGCCATTGCAAGAAAGAAAAGCCAAGTACTACTTAGAAAGGAGCATAGGCAAAAGAAAGCATTGCTAGAAATCAAAGACACCTTTTCAGATACATTTAGTCTACCTATTCTAGATGAATCCACGCCACTCACTGAACAACTGAAAAATATAGTGGAAAAGGTTAGTGATGTAGACCTCGATACAAATGTTAAATTACTAGAAAAGTGTTAAAATAAAAAATTTCAAAGAAAAGTGAATGAGAAAATATTAGGTGATATAGCACTTACACAAGTTACATTGGCAACTAATGTTGAGAGTGTGAAGAAGGTAATTCAGAACATTTTCTCACTGTACACAAAAGTGTGCAATCCAACACTCTTCACACAAGAAACAAGAAGTCACAATTTGAGTTTAGAAAGTCATATCAATGCATCAGGTACAAAACTACCTATGACACCAGCTCAAAGTGAGAAGCACTTTAGAAATTTTCTACAAACCCAAAGTCAGTCAACTACATTATCAGTAGATGAAACTAATATAAGGGCAAAATTGATTAGCATCCAAATAACCTTGACTCCCCACATGGAAATTTTCACAAGGAATTAGGCTATACTGAAACACCTATGAAGAAAGACCCAACTCTTTCAACATTAGATGACCTATTCCACCTTGCTACCGAGTTGGCCATCCAAATTAAGTCTTTGGATGTGGCATGTGAAAATTGGGATGTAGCTCTCAAGATTATACTAGAGGTCCATAAATCATTTTTGGAAAAACACACTATTAGTTTATAGCCCTTTTGACATAAGTGTCAAAAAGGGGGAGAAGTAAAGGGGGAGTTATGAAATGAGAAAATGGGAGAAATAAAGTAGTAAAGAAAAAGGGGAGAAAGGAAAATTAGATGAAAAAGTATCAATGAGTATCAATTGAGACACATTTACTCAGCTGGAGTACAAAATTTTGAATACAAAATAGACCTATCAATTCAGGGGGAGTTATCAAATTTTGAGGTATAAGTTGTTACAAAATTTTGAAATTTTGAACTTTTGTACATAAGTCAAATAAGAGATATGTTATGCTCATAATATTAAGGATATCAATGCATGACCAAGTGTTTTTGACACTCATGTCAAAGGGGAAGATTGTTGATCTTGGATTGGTTTTAACTAATGAGAGTCTACACACTTAATTAATTTACTTAGTTTATGTCACAAGTAGTACATGTCAAGCACAACATGTATATAGCAAAGCATCCCGAGTCCACAATGAGTGCCAAGTCACTCATGTATCGAGTCACTCAAGTGTCAAATAGATAGTGTATGGAAAGTGATTTAAAATTTAAGTAAGTAGAGCATGCTGAGTGATACAAATTTTGAGTCATAGTATAGATAGCAATATATGTCAAGCATCTGAGACTTCAAATGTTAGGTACGACACTTTTTCATAATTTTTAATGGCACAAAAAACTATGTAAACCATTTTTGAGCCAACTTAAAAATTGAATTACAATATTTTGGAGATAAGGATGAATCTTAAGCTGGATTCCTAATGCATTACATGTAGCCAATTAGGTAAAGGGAAGAATTAAGTAGAAAAATGGATGAATCATAGCCATTGATTCATATCTAACCCTATGTCACCTTAGTCTTCTTAAGGAGGAGTAACCCTAAACTTTCTAATTATTATGAAGGAGTAAAGAGAGAAGTTTTCATGCAAAAACTAGAGCATTCATGGTGGCTATGGAGTTATGATCCAAGATTACATTGTAGAATCAGTTAAAAGAGAATAGAGGAAAGGAAAAGTATGCAATAGCAAGACATCTGATCAAGAAGAATAAAGAATGCATTAGTTTAGAGGTGATCTTTCATCAAGAAACCAAGTGCTAACTATACAACTAATGTTGAATCATTGTAGTTTGTGAATTAGTTAAATCTCTTAACAGAATAGTCTGAACAAACTGTATTGAAATCCTTTAGTAGGGTGTTTACTTAATTGTGAGTTGAAGTCCTTTAAAAAGGCACACTTTTAATAGGGTGAGACCCAATAGTATTTTTAAGCCTTTAACAAGTAAGACCTTTCATAGGGTAGATCACATCTCATGGTCAAACATTGTAACCTTCATTAGATACACTTTATTAATGTAGTAGTGAAGATTTGTGGATGTCATCCCCACCCCAATTTTACCTTCTGATTGGATGGTTTCTAGGTAATCATATCTATGTCATATATGTGTGAATTTTTACTTTCTTTCATGATTTAGAAGTACATGTTTTATATGTTATTTTAGTTTATGTGTTGAATGTATGAGATGGATGTGTAGTGAATGTTTCAAGGGTCAAAGTTTAAACTACTGAGTCACCCCTCCCCCCCCCACCACCCTCATAAGTTTACATTTCCTATTGTAATTCTAATATGAAAGAGGTTTACTGACTACTCATAGGTTGTTCATAGTTGGCTAGCTTACTATGTTGCCAGGATCACTTGAAATGATGAGAATGCATGAGGACCACCATTATTGCCTCAGAGCTCCTTCCCCACAAAACACAAGTGATCAAATGATTTAAAAATTACTCTTTGGACCCTTATATAGGTTTTGAACTAATTTTTCAAAGTTCTCCAATGGACATGATAATCACCCCTTGGCTAATTGGACCGCTCTGAACTAGTTTTCTAGATTAAAAACAATATATGACACTCTTAAACAACTCAAAATCATCTTTCCAACTTTTGGGTTTGATAGGATTGAACGCTTATGTATTCTATATTTTTGATATTTTATACAACTAAAAACATAATCAATTCAACATATGATCAAAATTTTCAATTTTTTAAAGGAAAAAGTCAACTTTGGTCAACTATAGTCAAACTTGGTCAACCATGTTGGCTCCTGATTTAACAGTGTTTAAACAACCAAGTATGCAAGGAAAGAATGTGTCTATGGGAAGCTATCTCCAATAATGGACACACTTCACCAAGAACCTGGGCCAACTATAAGGCTACACTCCTTTTGCACGTCAGGCTCTACAAAACCTTGGCGGGTATACCTATAGATTCTTTACATGGTACTAGTTATCAAAGCATACACTAAATCTTATGTAAAGTAGATAAAAACCCCTAAATATTCTATACTTAACTAGGAATCACAAGCATGAAATAGTTAAGGACATAACTCATGAAACTGGCAAGCTAAGTGCGGGTTAACATTGAATAGCTTTCAACATAAAAGGGAAAATTAATTTAATATATTGATAACAACAAGACCCAAGTATGAGCAATAGAAATTAATGATCCTATCTTTGATCAGTGCCTTATCTATTGGGTAATTAAAATGAATTACAATAGTACATCTCCTGGAAACCTCTAACATAATTCCTACATCAATATCCCTGATCTATCTTTCACCTTGTCAATAGACATCTGCTTCATATTTGAATCTCATACTTAGAAAATCCTTTCATGAAATTAGTAAACCCTGTGATAAACACCAAGAAATTACATGGCTCTTTGTTTCATAAGCAAGGTACTTCAATCACATACATCAGTAAATGAGATGCAACCTAATCTATGGTCTTTGATCACAAACTAGAAAAGATTATAGATCCACAAACAGGAGACAAGAATCAAATTGAATTTGAAACCATTGTTGCTCTTTATTTACTTTCCTTGAAACCAAATACATGAAATGTACAAAAATTAACTCATAAATCACCTAACAGACAAGAACTATCTGCATAAAACATAAATGTTGCTCAATACAACAGAGAAATGTTGGGTGTGTGACTTTCACAGCTTGAGCAAAGCTCCAAGAACTGGAAAATAGAAAACCAACCAACAACCTTTTCAGAGAAGAAGAAAGAATAAATATGGACAAGACCATTCTTGGATTTAATTTGCAATTGACATGTGTCCCTTTAGAAATCCTTCCCAAGAAGATCAAAAACCTCTTTCTAACTTCTCCTTCTAACTGGGAATCAAATCCCCATCATTTTACCTCTCAAAGGTATCAAAATATCTCAAAAATCCGATGATGAAAATGTAACTAATTTTGGTGTAAAATTGAACTTGGTAAAAGTAACAAATCAGTTGAAAATGCCTTGTAGAATGAGAGAAAACTGATTTGGCTTGACTTTCTTCACATTCAAATTCCAAAACATCTTCAAAACTGCCTTGTAACAATCTCTGATGTTGAATAATCAAATCTACCTGTTTCACTACCAATGCCCTAGGAATTACAAATTTACCTATAGAATGAACTGATGAATACCTATGTACAATCTAACTTCATATTTGAAGAGTTCATCTTTTCCCAATTTTGATGGTATATTGGAGTGCCTATTTTGGATTAAAATAGCCCCAATTATGTCCCTCTGAAAATTAGGCTTCCATTCATAGGCTTGCACATTATTTTGCAAAAATTAAAACCTTTTATATAGTTTAAACTACAATAAAATTTCAAACATTATTTAAATGTGAGAAATAATTAAATATTTAAATTTGAAATTTCTCAAATTCTCCACCATTTTCTATCTGAGTCAAACTTGGTTGACCAACCTTGACACGTGGCATATTCTAATTCGCTCCTTCCATGCATAGCTGTTAGACACCTCCAATTGGGTGCCACATGTCATCACCAAATTTCTCCATCTCATGGCCACATTACTGGTCACCATGTCATCATTGCCATGTCATAGTCACTATGTCATTGTCCAAGTCAACATTTGCCACATCATTAGTGACATAATGACATTGCAACATGTGGCATCGTTACCATGTCAGCACCTCAGGAAATGTACCACATTAGGAAGCTCCACCACGTGTCACCATGATATTCATCCACCTCACCACGATGCCAGTGCCAATTTTCACTCACTGGTTCGCTACTCCATATCTAGGTGGGACCCACGTGCTCATTTTACCTTATAGCCAGGTTTGAAATTTTTTGGCAAGTCGCCAAGTCGGTAGCGAAATTTTCTTGAGATTTTTCGGCAAGTGCCATAGTGACTTGCCAGATTTTTGACTTTTTGGTGACCTATAATCTGCTGACCTCATCATTTTTAATGTGCATGTTTGTTCAAAATTTATCTCTTGCCTCTAGCTGGCCAGCCGGCCATAGGCCCCTCAATGCATTCTTGGCTTTCAAAAAGCCCTTGTCTTAAAGACAGTTTCACTATGGGCATCTTTGTATTTAAAAAGAATGAAAGACTGCTTCTCAATGAATGTGGGATAATTTCCTTTTCATATGCCTCTGCATCCTATGCATGAATGCATGAATTCATCTTTTATTGGAAACTTTCCTCATTATTTCATTGCATATACTCTATCGTTGCTCTTCCTTACAACATTCTCACACGGCTGGAGCACCTTCTTTCCTACTGCATGTAACTTTCTCTTTCGCAGGCTCCTTTTTAAATTGTAAATGTGTGGGTTTTTATGTTGTTGTTGTAGGTTTCTAGTCAACATGTGGGCTTCCTCTTTTATTTCTTGTGTGTGATTTATCTTGCAAGGAGGCTTGAAGTGTTCGCTAGTTGCATGGCTTCTCCCATGGGCGTTGACTACAGCTTGTGTTATGACTGCATGAGTGCTCCTCAGGAATGACTTTATCAGATGCGAAATGCCCTTGGTTTGTAGCAGCTACCTCTAGCATGGAGCCTTCATGGGCAATGACTTTGATTGCCCAGCTCCCATGTTTTCATGCCATCTTGGTGTGGGGTTTTGCATATTCTATTGTGGGAGGTCCTTACGCTTTGTTGGTAGCTTTCTCATGCTATTTGTGCCAAATGCCATTCTCCCCCTATTGTTTCTTCTTTCACACGGGGCACTTATTCATACCATTTTCCTTTACGCTGCCTCTCCTTATGGACAATTTCCTTGTTTGTTTTTAAAAATGTGGTTGCTTACTTCTATGGCACTTCTTCATTGCCTAGACTACTTCAACCTTTCTTTTTCCTATGATTTCTCACATTAGAATGGGTGCTTGGGTAGATTCAAAGGTATGTCATATCATGTTGGAGCTGCCCCCCCAAATTCATCATCCTCTACTGTGGGCCTTTTCAATAAAATATTTGGCCTCTTATGTGGATGACCTCCCTTGTTTGTAGCTCTAAGCCTTATTCTTACTCAATCTCATGGATTACCTGATGCTTACATGGGGCTCCATTGTGTTTGGTTTCTCTTTTTCTATTGTGGATCATTGCAAATGCATGGGCGGCTCTTTTCCATCTAGACCCCTGCCTCATTTACTTGTTGCTAGCTCCCCTTTATTAAAAATCCCAACATCTCCTACATATGTGCAAAACTCATAAAATGCGTGGATCTATTTGTAGATTGAAGTGTCAATATTACCTTCCAATATTGACTACATATTTCTTGAGGACTTAATATGAGAGGATGTCTACACTTATTGATAGCTGAGCCTTTCTTAGAAGAGTTCATCCTCCAGTGTGCACTTTCTACTGCTAGATCTAGTGTTCCCATAAGTTTTAAACTTCAAAGGATGGTGAGACAGATCTTGGGAGCCTCTAAAACAAATCCCAGACTTTGGGAATAACAGTTATATCTATGCAACATGATTAATGATCCAAGCCACAACTACAATCTAATTATCCATCTAACATCTTCAATTGCAAGTACAAAGGCACATAGTGGAAACTGAAACAATGAAAATCAATGTGTTGTCTCTACATTCTTCCTGGCACCCAAAAAATGTGGAATGCATTTTCAAAATCATGGGGACCCTTTATGTTCACTAATTATAACCTGAGCTTCTTCAATCTCGACATAATTCCATCAATTTGATGTGATCAGTCGGGCCTCAAAGTGGGTCTGACTAAAAAAATTTTGTTTTTGAATAATTGACATTATAAACTAATCCATTGATCCTCTGGAATTGTCTGGAAACAAACTCAATCACAAATTGATCATTAAAAAATCCTTTTAAACCACTTTCGCACCACTGTAAAACTTGTATCTGGAGGCCTGTTACTTGACTTTAAAAAAATTGCTAAACATCTGATCAAACCTCGAGACTCTGGATTTCTATTCTCTTTGACACATTCAATAGGCCTGCAAAATCTCATTGCATGATGACATCAAGGTCAAAAGATATCAACCTCCGAAGTTGCCCAATTAAAACTGCCTGCAGATAAAACAAGTCAGAAAACCACAAAGTGTGTTTGGTTTGAGCTTCAAAAATTGAGTAAATGAGCATTTGAGATTCAAAAAATTGGGGGATTGGTACTTTTTCATGAGGAGAGTATACTTCTATGATTTAGGCTCATGATGAATCATGAGGCGCATTTAGCAAGCATCTGAAATTGGTTACTCAGAATTGCAGGACAAGAGATAATAACAGAGAAGTATTTTTTGTGAATGAAAAGGTCATAGAAAAGTGTGCAGATCAAGGTTTATAAAGTAGTACACTTGAAGTATTTTCAGAGTAGAATATAGGGGAACAAACCATTCGATCCAACCAATCACGGATTTTAATTTATAACATCACAAACAGGGGTACTAAACAATCTGCAAATGCTGACACTAGTAAAAGTTACAAATTGTGTTTGGAATCACGTTTGAAAATTGATCAAACAGATTCATCAAGACTTAAAAATTGAAACATAACAAGTCTTTGATGTCTATAATGTAACACAAAAATAATTTCAATATTTTGGTCAACTGGGTCAAAATTATAACATGTCAAATAGGGCTTCCCAAAAATGTGCAAAGTGCAAATGAATGAAAACAATAACTGACCAACTTTGAGGGATTCAAAACCTAGTCAAACTAACTCAAAATGACATGAAATCTGAAACATAGGCTCTTGGGTATAGAAACTAAAAACTCCCAAAGTGGAATGTCATGAAACAATTCTAGGTGCAAGTTATTTAATGACAAACATAGCCTCCTGTCGTTGTTTGACTCTTGGGGTAAAATTGCAGATTTGGCAATTGCTCAAAACAGGACTTCACAGAAAGGCTTAGAATGATAAATTAACTTCATGGAACACTTGGACATGCTTAATGAAAGGTTCTAAAAGAATTGAACACATCTTAGGCCTCAAACTGATAGCTAGGTACAAATGCACTTTAAAAGCATTTAAGGGCTTGATTTTCTCAACAGTGCTCAAAATTTGGGCTACAATTTTGAGCGCCAACAAACCAAACATTTGAATTACCCTAAATTACCTCCAAATTTTTAACATGTTCTACTTTTTTATTTAATCTTCTGAATATCTAATTCCATCATTATCTTCACATCTATTTGTTGCATGTCATCTTTTGATTTTTCTCCTAAGGGGGTAGGATGATTACATCATTGAATCTTTCTAATCTAGCTTCAACTTAATTTGAACATAATGTCCTAATCACTAGGGGCATCTCATCACTCAAGTCATCTTTGTTCCCTCTATCTGGCATCATAGCTATTTAATCTTACTTATTGATCAACTGATCAAACTCATAACAATTATAGTCATAGTTTGATGGATAGGTATCTAGGTGTTCTATCTAGACTTCTAAGGATTAAGCCTCATCCTAGGGAAAATCCTACAAATCATGATTAGGTCTTGTCATATTTTTTATGGACCAATATTAAGGTGTTCTATCTAGACTCTAGAGGATTAAGCTTCATTCTGAAGATAATTCTATTTTTTTTTCAATCATTGTTTAATGGATAAGTATCAAGGCATTCTAACCCTGACTCCTAAGGAGTAAGCCCCATTTTGGGAACAATAGTATGAATCATGATTAATCTTATCATTTTTTAATGGATAGGTATTGGGGCATTATAACCTAGACTCTTGAGGATTGAGTCTCATTTTGGGAACAATCATACAAATTTTGACAATCTTTGTTCTATTAGACTATTTTCTAGGTGGTTTAAGTTGCGTTCTAGAGACAATTTTAAAAATCTCATTAATTGGATTCTATGTCATAAATCTTAGAATCAATCCTAGTTCTTTTTCTATGCTTCAAACCTTCAATTTCTTTGAATCAACATGTTGTTCACACATTTATTTAAAAAGGGACAAATGTAATACACCTAAATTGGTACATGGGCATTTTGAACCAATTTGGTGTATCAATCTTACAACATCTATTTCTTGATCAAATATGTCCCATTTTACTAAGCATTTCTAGTTTTGATCATCTTTACTTGACCTAATTGTCAAATTAAAAAAATCCCTAATCTATATTAATCACATACTTTATTTAATTCCTAAATATTGATTGAAACTAGCTAAATTAATCTCCCAATTGAATTAATGTAATTATAAGTCCTAAGCACTTTAATTAAATTGTGTCCACCCTCTTTAGCTATTACACATAAAAGGAATTAAATACATCATAAGTGTTGAAACTAATATTTTAATTAATCAGAATATTATATTATGATGTCACATTTGAATGGATCAATATTCTTTCCTAATTCATCTCACATGAAAATGGAATTAAGTATATTGATTTAATCAAATATGCTCATCATAATTGTGAATCTAATTAGAATAATAATTATGAGCTCATATTTGAATGGGTCAATATTATCTCCCATTTTGTCTCATTCAACTCCATAAAAGAATGAAGAATGCAACCTCTTATTTGATCTAAACCATGCATTCGATTTAATGTTGACTATTGATTGGGTCCAAGATTCTATAAAAGAGACCCCCAACCTCTCATTTGAGGAGGATGCAAGTGAATAGTATTGAACTTTTGTTGGATTGATCACTCAAGAATTTTTCATTTGAATCTCTATTTGATTTTTCATGATCATCATCTAGATTGCAATGCATTCATTTAGCTTAATTTTCTTATTACTATTCTTAGATTATTTGAAATACAATATAGATTCATTCATATATTTGCATACAAAATATCAAAAACATAGATATATTAATCTTTCATTTTCATTCATTCAAATCCTTCATACTAGTTTGGTCTAGTCACTAAACTCTTGATTCTGAGAAGATATAGTAAAACCCCATCTACTTAGAAGGCAATAGATTTTCTTGTGTAGATATGTCGAATCAATAATCTCATGTTCATGTTGAGATGTTTTGATTAAGTAAAAATAAGTTTTAAAGGGCTTGAAACCTTTTACAAAGTAACTAACAAGAAGAGAAAAGAAGCCCAAAAGAATTGTGCATCAACACCAAAAAATAGAACTAACTAAGAGAAGAAAGCTTAATACAAACAATAGGAAAATATAGAAAAAAGACAACACAATGATAGCATCAAGGTCTTCAATAAATCAATAGCCTAATCTACAAGGATATTCATATTAACCATAGAGGCCTTGAGATCATCCATTTCTTTGGCTTCCATGACCTCAGTCTTCTTTCAGTTAGTCCTAGTTCATTTGTTGGGGTTGTGGTTCTCTTTCAAGTCCTTTAAGCCTTGAACTCTCCCCTATTCTAGTTTGTCAAATAGAGTGTTAATGTTATCCACCATAGTCTTTAAGATGAATCAAATCTAGTTAGAAAGTTTCTTAATTTCCTTCTTAGTGTTGACCACTCTGTTATCCATGCCATCTAGCCTTTTCTGAAAATCCTTCATCAACTATTCCATAGCTCTATTTTTGGCTTCCAAGGGTGGGATTCTCTTCATAATATTCTTAACCTCTTTTGCATTACTGATCACCTCAAAAAGTCTATCAAGATGTTGACTGAGAGTTCTCTCACCTTTGGTGGTCCTGCTTAATTGATCAAACTCTCTCCTTATGTCTTGCATCTAGTCCTTCATTCTACTAATATCCCTTTTTATCAAACCCAAATTACAAATGATTCCCTTAAAATACCCCTGTATGTCATAGTCATTGTTATGAACCAAGTAAATTCATTTTGAGATGTTACTGACAAATAATGATCATGTTTAAGTGTGTGGTTGAATTAGAGGCCCATACTTAACACTCATAGGGATAATATGTTTTTGAGGGTGAGAAAATAGAAGAGCTCAATCTCATTTGGAAAGAGCTCTAAGCTTGCACCAATATTTTTTGACTCCTTTGAGGTGTTAGAGGTTATCAACCTAGTCTCTTATCAGCTTGGTTTGCCTCTCACACTAGCCCATATTCATAATGTTTTTCATGTTTCACAGGCTTAAGTTGTATCATCCTAACACATCTCATGTGCTTGATTGGCATGCATTGCAGCTACAGGATCTAGGGGTGGTGGCAGTTCATCCCACTAGACTCATTGAGAAGCATATCATCAGCATGCAAGATAGGGATATCCTCTAGTTAAGGTCCAATCAATCCAATTTAGTGTGGATAGTGCCACTTGGGAGGATGCAAAGGATCTACATAAATCCTTCCTTATTTTTTGATTTAGATTCTTTTATTTGCAATTGGATACCAATTTTGGGATGTGTCGTATGTTCTTTATTTTGGTTAATGTCAACAATGTCTCTTCCAAGAGGGGAGAGATGTCACATCCCACCTTGCAACTTTCATAGTTTTTCTACTCATATGAAAACCCTATTGATTTTGGCTTGGTCAAGTTTTATTTGAATATTTATTAATGGAAAAACTAAAGCTAATTATCTTAATCTTGTAGTTAATTTAATATATAGATTTCTATACAAGATGAATGTCTCATTTCTATCTAGAGCTTGATTATGTTAGTAAGGTTTCATGAGTACGTTAAAATGATGCATATTTTATTTTGTTATATGATCATAGTGACTTGTTAATATCTACCTAATATATGTTTACATGGTTATTGATTCATTTATTATTGTGAGTGTCTGAGTGGTTGCAAGTTCATTGAGACATGGGTGTGGTTGAGGTAGAGAGGGTTAGGCTCTTGGAAGGGGATGGCAAATAGTCCCTCACAACCCAAACACCACTTAGGATTTAGATGTTTAATTTATGACACATTTTACTCTAACAAATCCTTGTGTGTTCAAATAAAATTGAGATGGTATTGATGAAATGTTGCATTTATGATAAGAAAATTGTTAGCATATTAATTATATCACTAAGTTGTTGAGTTATTTCATGATAATGAAAATAAAGTATTTACATCTTGAATATATATCCTAAATGTATTTTAGAGTTAAATTACAATAATTACCTTACCACAATGTAAAATATTATTATACATCCTCTTAACATGTCAAGGAAAAAGATGACACTATTCTTTCACACTTACCTATCCTAAACTTTGTTTTTCATTGAAATGAGAAACCATTATTGGGTCAGTTAAATGAAAAGAGGTTTTAAAAAAATCAATTATGGAAAATAGAGGTAAGGGTTGCAGCTAGAGAGGAAGCAAGAGGAAGGGAGAAGATTCTTGGAAAGCAACACAATAAGTATGTTGATCTCAAATTAGTTTTGATAATTGAGTGCCAACACACTTAAGACATTCACTAAGTTCATGCCTAACTAGTAATGCATGCCAACTATTATATATATATATATATATATATATATATATATATATATATATAATGCCAAGTTGCAATGAGTGTTGAGTCACTCATGTGCCAAGTCACTCAAGTACTAAGTAGATAGACCATGCCAAGTGATTCAAGTGTTGAGCAAGATAGTTGATGCCAAGCAGTTCAAGTGCTGAACTAGGAATAGAATTATAATATGTACCAAGCATCAATAACACAAGTGCCTAGTAACACACATTGGAGCTAGTTGTTTGTGATGGCACAAAAAAGTATGTAAACCATTTTTATGCAAACTTATGAATAGGTCTTGAAGATTTTTAAGGATAAGGACAAATCTATTTGAATTCCCTATGCAATCACATGTAGCCAATCAGAAAATAGGAAGAGTTAAGCAACAAAATGGATAAATCTCAGTCATAGATTCATACCTAACCCTAAGACACCAAATTCTTTATAAGGAAGATGATGCCCCAACATTAAAAATGATTAAGAGAGTAGTGATAGAAGGAAGATATCAAGAGGTGAATAATTGAATTGCTAAGAGAACATTCAAGGTGACTTATTAGTGTGAAAGTATTGCAGAATCAGTTTATAGAATAGAGGATCAAGGATACAACACAGTTATATAAGATCATAGAGGATCAAGAAGGAAAAAGTTATGATCTAAAATTGACAAGATAAAGTTGTAAGTTGTATTAGATCAAACACTCTACTCTTACTTTCTAACAACTATATCAGTTAGGGTGAAATCCTTTGGACTAAGGTCGATTTAACCATCATTATCAAATCCTTTAATGAGGTGACACTCCAAGTGAATGTTCTAAAGTCCTTTAATTAGGCACACTTCTAACAGGGTGTTGAAATCCTCTAACAAGGCTTGTAAGCCTTTAACAGGGAAAACATTTCATAGGGTAGATCATGTATCATGGTAAACTTATTGTAACCATAATTGGCTACACTTTATTGTTGTAGGTGTAAAGATTTGTGGGTGTCATCCCTACCCTAGGTTTATCTTCTCATTTGGAGGGTTTTTAGGTAATCATATCAAGTGTCAAGTATTTGTGTGTGTGTGCTTACATGTTTTAGATATATTTTGTTTATATTTTATTTGAAGTTATATATGCATTTAATGAAAGGTTAAAGTTTTAATTGCTGAAGTTTGAAATTATGATTTAACACCCCCCCCGGAAGTATATGTTTCCCATTTGTAATTCCAAAAATTTGTATCAAAGCTAAGTTCTTAGAAGGAGAAGCTTTACATCTTAGAGAAAATATCTTGAAATGGAAGTCTAAAAACTAGGAAAGGTTAATGAGAATCAAGGAATTGAGATCTAGTTCATTCTGCATTCACTAGATGAGGCCAGAGAGGAGTTAAGGAAATGCTTAAAGAGAAGAAAAGATATAGCCATTGAAAAGAATGACACACAATACAAAAATATTGACATCACCAAGTTATTTTCAAATGGAGACTCAAATGAATTTGATGCAACAATTGCAGATTTGATGGAAAAAAATAGAGTACAATTCACTAGTACATTTGAGGTCATTTTTTGACCAATATTGGTCAAAATTTTGACCAATATTGATCAAAATTTTGACCCAAATTTTGACCAAATGTGATGAACCCATTGGTCAAAATTTTTCTCATTGAAATTTTGACCAACCTATTAGTTGGTTGAAATTTTGACCAATAAATTGGTCAAAAACTTTTAAAAATGTTGGCCCAAGTTTTGCTAAGCATTGGTCGAAATCACCAAGTATTGATCAAAATTTTCACCAATGCTTGGTAGAAAATTGCCATGCATTGGTCAAAATTTTGACCAATTCTCACACTTTTTGAGGTCCACTTCAGCAATGGCCCTTCCTGTGAAATTGTTTTCTAAAACCTTTCTAATGAGATAATGTGTTATGAGCTCTTCATCGGTGGGATGGAACATGAATCCAGGAGGCAGTTGTGCATCACCTATATCATGACTATAACTAAAGTTAAGAGCCTCTATTGTTGAATTCTCTTCCCTATCACCCATATTCATTTCCTTTGCTATGGGAAATAGGGAAGAACATTCAATAATAGAGGCTCTTAGCTTTAGTTATAGTCATGATATAGGTGATGCACAATTGCCTCTTAGATTCATGTTCCATCCCACTGATGAAGAGCTCATAACACATTATCTCATTAGAAAGGTTTTAGAATCCAATTTCATAGGAAGGGTCATTTCTAAAGTGGACATCAACAAGTGTCAACCTTAGGGAGGGTTCAATTCCCTCCTTTATTATTCACTATGCATATAATCCCACACAACCATTTGATCCCAAATGATGATATGTAATGAATGTTGAGTGTCTATGCTGAGTGCTCCAAAACCATCCATTTCATGCCTTCATCTGTACACAATGTCTTTCTATTTTCTTTCTACTCGCATGCCCATTTCATTTCATATGATCATTCAAAAATTGTGTCACTCTAAGCTCTCAATTGATCATCTCATAACTGTTGAATGAGAGCTTTGGGATAAGCTATAGGCATCCATCAAAAGCATAAAGGATTTTGTCAGATAGTGTAGATGAAGTAGTAGCATTTTCCTTGGGAGACATGCTTGCAAAATGGAAGCATAGATAAGTCATGTGAACTATTTGACAGGATCCCTGAATGTAATGTGGTCATCAAAAGCCATGGTTGCTAGATATGCACAAAATAGATATTGAGAGAATATATTTGTTTAAGTTGCAACTACCCTAGTAGACATGCATGCAAAATGTGGAATCCTAGATGAATAGTTCAATTGAATCCTCCTCTTGGAGGAAGGCTACAATGAATACATAGTTCAATTGAATGGTCTATAGATACCAATAGGATCAACATTTTGAACAATCCATGGATGTTGTAAAAGCTTGTATAAACACAACCTCTTTGAGGAATGTTTCTATAGTAGCTACATAACCATGATAAAGTGTTACCATGATAACTAAAAATTTATATAAGTAGTGAGATAGACATATCTAACAAAATTGTCTTCCGAATATCAAGGCAACATATACTAACTTGAGATATTAGATCTTTAGTTGTAGCAGAAACAAGTGGCTTGAAAGGAAATTTCAAATGCACTTTCACAATCTTGCATAAAAAAGCTAGCCATGGTCAAATCCATGCTTGAAATATGAAAATATAAGAACCCTTCAAGTATAAGGCCTGAAACAAAAAAAAAAAAAACACTAAGAACGAAAACATAGTATGGCTTCTCAGACCTTTTGTAAGTGTCTGATTGTTCCTTTTCTTCAAAAGGAGGAACCCCATAAAGAAACTCATAACACAAGATCCCCAAACTCCATATGTCTACCCCAAAATAAAGCCTTGTTTTTTAAGTTACTTTAACCTATAAGTGGTCTCAAATTTTGGAGTATATAAAAAAGAGTGGGTGAGAGGGTGCATCCTTGGTTCACCCTTTGTAATCACTAACCATTTGTTATAGCACTTTATTTGGCATTACCTTTTTGTACAACCACAACATTTCAAAAATCAGAGAGATGATAGTTGTTATTTAAGAATCTTCTTAAATTCACTCTTGAAATAGTGTCAACTAAATAATAATTGACATCATTTTGTTCAGTTGTGACAACAATAGTTTTGAAAAGTGGGTGCAATTTTGAACCATGAACTTGATTCATTTTGCACAAGTTTGAAATGTGTATTGTCAAAAATCAACTAACTAGAATAAAAAAGCTTTCTTGTGCCTACCATATATGTAATTATCTATTATGGATGCACTAGGTGATAATGTAGAACATGGTAGCAATCTTGTTTTCCAAGTGTGATTAAGTCAAGGTGTACTTAGTTGCTACAAAGCATGGTCATGACTAGAAGTGAGTTTGGCTATCCTTTTGTCATGAATGTGTGTCCCCAGTCAATGTTGAATATGTATCTTGGTTAGTTCCCATTCCACAAATGGAGAGATTCACTTGAGGTTCATGGAAATATCAGAGGAATGTGGCTTGCAAATGGAGAAGCCTTTTAGGAAATATATGAGACTTGTGATTGTGTTCCAAGTCTTAGTTGGCTGGTAGGTTGGCTATGGGGCACTGATCACTTTTGTACAAGAGTCAAGGATACATAGAGCCTATATACTCCATATACATGCATGTTCTCATACATGGAGAAACTTGCCTAGTTATGTATCCTGTAATTGTATGGATGGGAGCCTATACTTTTTGATATAGTACCCCAGGTCTCAGATTTCTAGCCATATACCCTATAGTTGGTTTTTGAGAGGAAGAAAGGTTACTTTCACTAGATAATAAGTAATCATCTACTTTGGATGGGAAAATTTTCTTGTTATCTTACATATAGGGAATTCAGTCATAGAGACCTAGATGATATATCCTAAATCTAGAGTGTGTTAGACTCCTAATGAGTCAAGAATGAGTTGAGCAACTAGGTGAAGTTTATACGGTGCTTCCCCTCACCTCACCATATCCTCCCTAGATCCTTACACCTCCCTTTCTACTTATATACCTAAGAATGCCCCTGTAGGTATATAAAAATGTATGGAGGAAAGAAGAGAATTTAGGTTGACTCCATTATATGAATTATGAGTTGTAGATAATTTTAACTGTTTGGTTTTCTATCTTACTAGTTGACATAGAAATAGCTCTTTTTCCAACTATTAGCTTGTTATATGCTCTTTTAATACAGCATGTGATTGATTGACAATTTGAAGTAAGAAAATTAGTGGGTAGTGCATATCATCTAAACCTGTTTGGCCAAAATCTAAATCATTTGAAGCACCTTAGTGATTGCAAAAAGAATGAAATTTGGGGGTTGTAGGGAATGGTTGGCTACTTAAATTGAAGGGTTTCATATTAATAAGAGTTCATGTGCATGTTATGCAATCTAATGATAGTGTATTAACAGTTGTCACAGTACTTTACTTATTAATCTCATCTATTTCCATTTTTAAGTTCTTGTATTTGGACTTAATTCTGAGAATTTAGAAATATGCATTGTCATACTAGTAGTTATATGCTTTGATCATTAAATTTGACTAGCTTAATGAGAGCTGACATGACTTGTATACCACATCAAGTTCTTAGAAAATATTTTTCCTTTATAGGGAAGTGGTGGTGGTGGGACATTAATAGTACTAATACCCCTTGGAAGTTTCATACATCTTTTTGAAAGTTGATAACTCAAGTTGTGAACTCTCATACTAAAATTAATCTACCAATATCATCTGGAGTCTAGACAACACCTTTATATTTCCATATCAACCTTACTCATTAGTTTACACATATTATCGAGATGACAATTTCTGAACTCTAAGTTGAGCTAATTCACCTTAACTCTTGGGAATATATGTGCACATTTTCGTATGGTGTATTTTTGATCTAGATGAAGTTTCCATTGAATCCCCACCACAAATGGCACTCTAGAACTAAGGAAATCATGAAGCTCATTGCAAGACACACAATGCAGAGGTAGGAAACAAGGTACCTACTACACTCAGATATTTGAAAATGTTATTAGCTATAGTGCTTAGACATTTGAATTTAAATCACAAGTACCTAAAGTTACTCAAATTGCTGATATGGATGAATTTCATTCCAAATGCTCAATGCGAACTTTAAGCCAATGCTCTTTTATAAATGTAACCTATGAATTGAGATCTTCTAAATTATATGGATGGTTTTTTTATTTGGAGTCTTTGTTAGGTCAAAGAGATCCATTAAAGTCAAAAGGCATGTGATTTTTTTCAAAAGAACTAGTTTCACTTTATAAATGGTGGAGTCTAATCAGACTCAGAGGTAACTTAATAATTTTCATATGATAATTTATTAACTTCTTGCATCGTTATTAAACTACAAGGGATCATAGACCTAGATGATAATATTGGACTCTCTATGGTGGCTCAAGATTGGGTGAATCATGTTAATTCTGTGTCTTTTGTTCTATTTTTGTCCACTAATCTTAATAGTTCCATCCATTGAGAGTCATAACAAACTATACAAAAGTTGTTAAGGAGGCTACTTTATAGTATAAATTTTCTAAGCAACTCAATTTGGCTTGTTTGTTTGAACTTGGAATTCAGATTCTAATAATGTAGCTTCTTCCATTGTATTCCAAAAACTTGATTAATCTTTGAAGCTTTCTTGAACTTTTCCCTTGTCAAATTACGGAACCCCTAGTTTAGAGTGGCTTTGTTTCTCCCTTCCCCTACATCAAAATTTACCATGGTTGAATACTATGTTTAATTCTACCTGATCAAAGTACTACCTTAATTTCAGAATGGTTTAACTTCCTAATTAAATTGCAAATCAGTAGTTTAGAATGGTTGCTCATTTTTTTTGAACAGATGCTTTAAAGAGTTTTATCTTGTTATGATTGATACAAAGCCATTAACACTCAATTATCAATCTTAGAAGTCCAAGTTGATGTATTTAAAACCATTATATGGTTGTGATGCTTCCTTTAGCTGGTTATAATTGGGAGGATAGCATGCCTAAATGGTTCAAAGTAAATTATGAAAGCAATTCTACCATTTCAACATATGGGTTTTGTCACCAAAGCTTGGATCTTGTAGATCATTGTGTGTTGTTGTTCCCTAGTGCTATTGAAGAATTGTGCTAGCATTTGCTAGATGAATTAACTCAACTAGAAAAATGCTATAAGTGGGCAGGTTAGCAACATAAGTAGTTGCCAACTTATTTGACTTCTTGCACTATTTTTATTTAAGTTCATCAATGGATTTAGAAGATGGAAAACAAGTTTAAAATAAATAGGAAGAAAAAAAAAGGAATGGGGTGGTAGAAATCACTGTTACTATAAGGATGTGAAAGTATTCAAAGTGCAAACTACCCTAAAGAGTGTACAAGCTGCATGCAAAATATAACTTTATATAATATTGGAAAATGAATACTAAATCAATATGGAGTGATACAAAATAGAAAATGAGGAATCCATAATGGGTATTCTGGTTCCCAAGTGCTAATAAGTATGATAGCTACTATGAAGACCAAAAACCAAGTGATGATTGATCAATGATCATATGTATATCCAATGATGGTCCATGATTACTATGTAACAGAATGATACACAAATTAGGAGAAGTTGTATCAATAAATATAAATAATCAAGAGGACATCAATCAACATATGATTGAGCAATCATAAGCATACAACACTCATAACCAATACTGATTTGGAGGAACAATAATTATGTTATGATAATGACTATGTGAAAAAATGAAAAACTTTGAGATTTATTGAACCAATGAACCATATTATTAGACTAGCTCATGCACACTGACTATTGAGATTATTACTATTGGAATCCAATAAGGAGAATATTATAATCAATAACTAAAGTTTGATTAATTATTGAATCAAAGGATGCAAATCTAACAAGGAAAAGGTGCATCTAGAAATTATCATGAAGGGATACAATCTTCATTATTAAAAAATATTATAGTAATTGATCTTATTGTTAGAAGAGTTGTAACGGAAAGGTGCAATTAGCAAAGGAAATGAAGGGACATGGGACATGCTCCATGCAATGGGACTCCTCACTCAAGGATGTAGATATAATAAAAAATTTCCATTGATCATTCAAAAATACAATATAAATTAGAAGAAACACAAAACAAAACAATTTACCAATTACACAATTTTATTATGAAGTTATATAATGTAAATCTAAGGAATTAGAGTAATCATCTCATTATCCCTATTTATCCTAAAAGGAAACATTACATCTTACTCATTGATATTAGTATTCAAAAACATCAAAAGTGTAGTCCAACATATCAGGTATTGCCTTGATGGTGTCATCATTTCATGACTGAGTCCTTATGTTCCCTTTCTCATCCCAATGACTTCATGTTTTTTAAATAGTCAAGGTGTGCCATGATCCATTTGATAGGATGGTAATAAAAACAAATTCCATGGAAAAATTAAATAAGTTATGAAATCAACTTTTTTCCATAATACAATTGATGACAAAGTAATGAACTTGACATGTTTGATGCTACATTAGATGCGATGTTAATGGAGTATTAATATAAAAACTAGATGTTATTGCCTTATTTGCCAAGTTGGGTCAATGAGAAAATATTACTGCCTTCTTTGCGAAATTGGGTCAATGAGAACTTCATTAATCTCTACTTTCATTTGTTGAGACATATACATTGAAATCATAGTTTTCAGATTAGGATTCAGAGAGTATTGGGCAGACTTAAAATTTTTGACTGGGAAAAAACATTAAAACAAAATTGGATTTGACAATTTGGAAAGAGAAAGAACTTAATATTTCTTAAAGAAACATATTTTTTTTGTAAAATTCATCTAGGGAATGTATTAAATTGAAAATTGATATATTGGAAGAGAAAAGTAAGGTCATTGGTTTTATATCAAAAATAACATGTGAAAAATAGGTTTTACTTAGCATTTTACCCGTATCAATATTTTTATCCATGGTTTTTTGTGTCCATAAAAAATGCTATAGTTAAACTTGTGAGAACCCACCTAGCCAACAAATAGAGAGTACTCAACAACCGGGGAGTACTTTGAGAGTTTGTCAAACATGATTAAAATCATGTAGTTTTTATAGTCTATGAAGATATGCATTAGACTTTGCATGTGCTCTCATAAATCTTTATTGTGTGCAGCTTTTTGAATCAATGTTTCAGGTCACACTCTATGAGCCATGATCAAGACATAAGGAATCTCAAGGAAATATCCAGGCTGTAGAACAAGACTAGAAGAGGTAGAAAAGGAAAGGATGCATAAAAAAAGGCAAAGGAAAAATGGAAAAATGGAGTCTTGCTTTGCTTTGCTTTATGTACTCCTTTCTTTTCTACCTCCTCTCTTATCTTTTGAGTCTTGTGCTTCAACTTGCATATATCTCATATTCTTGAGCTTCTTTATGGTTTGGTGATGGTTCACAATGTGTGACCCAAAATATTGGCTCAAACATTTGTGGACAATCAAGATCTAGAAGCATATGATGAATCTTTATGAATTGTGGAGTAATAGGCTTTCAGATTAAACTGTACACATTTTTTTCATCGACATTTTAGAACATAGTGCATGATCCATCAACAGTATATAACTTTATTCACTATTCATTTTATTCAGATGATAAATAATGCAGTATAATCTGAAATCAACTATTTTGTTCTCTATAAAATTTATCTTGATGATGAATCATAATCTGAAATGTTGATAATTTTCTTTTGTACATAGTTTAATCCAAAAATGTACTCACATAATGATTGCAATTTAACTACCAAAGAGACTTGAGATGAAGCTCATATTTAAGAAACATACATACCCATTGTGAAAGAAACTCCATCAGTGCTGGCTGGCCTATATTGTCACATTTCTTACCACTTATAATCTCTAGAAAAACTATTCCATAACTGTAAACATCTACTTTCTATGTTAATTGGCCATGCACAACATATTATGGAGCAGTGTATCCCCTATTTTTAAAAATAAATTTTTAAAAAAAGTAATAACTACATTCATTTTCTATCATCTATAAAATTATGATTCATATTTTTAAATTTGATTATGTGTTATAATTTATGATTAATGTTTTTGGATTTAATTGTGTGTTATAATTTGTATCAATGTTTTAAATTATCTTCTAGAATCATTCACTGTGATGCCAATCTCTTTGAATGAGGTTGAATTCATTGCCAAGATAAATGATCATACAAGATGCAAACAATATCACACAACCAAATTCTAAAACATTACTCATTATGAATATGAAATTAAATTTATATAACAATATCCTTTTCTATGTGTTTTATATAATCTTCATGAATATCAAATTTTCGTGATATTCGTGATATTCTAGTAAAATTGTCAAACAAGATAGCCAAGAAAGACCATTCTAAAATCACAAAGTGTCTATAAAATACAAAAGCCCAAACATCCATGCCTTCTCATAGCCCCAAAAAGGGCAATGTGGGAGGAAATGCCCATGCCATCCAGTAGTTACTTCCAAGTTGAAACCCCTAAAAAAGAATCTGTGATATCAATATGATTGGAAGCCACCACCAAATACCAATGTTAAATAAGACCAATAGACCTTTTTGCTGATAGACCCTATTTCCCTCTCTTCATCTTGTGTAATCTATGAGAATTTAAACTTTTGATTTGCATTTCTTTCCCTTTGTACCTCATTGCACATTTGTCTTTCACTATTGAGAATTTTCAAGTCTCTCATTTGAATATTTGATTGAGCATCCAAATCAATGTTGGATAGTTCTGTAAGATTCCCATTGCTTCCTTGAAGCATCTTTGTAGATGATAAATTATCAACTACAACCACAACCCCTAAACCTTTATTATGAGTACTAACCAAAGCTTCAAAAATTTTACCTTCTTTTAGAAGCTCTTCATACTTTCCAGCTTGTACAATCTTGCCATTTTGCATCACCTGTCAAGGAAGTAGTGAGATTTCTCATAATCTTTTAAATTGAAGTTCTTCTTTTGAAATATAAGAAAGAGAAACAAAGAAGTGATAAGTTATGGAACTAAAAAGACTAAGGCAATTGTGCAATAAATTTAGGAATATAACTATAAAAATAGTCAATTATGGAGAATAAAATACACATTTTATTTGCATCATGAAAATTGTTAAGAGCTCAAATGATATTAAGGATAAGATTTCTAAATGGTTTACTGACAAGGATGAGGTCCGCAAAGGGAAAAAATTCAACTTGATGGGTAACATAGATTAAAGTCTTTCCACACAAAACTCCTATGAGGCACTCCTGTATAAGTACTTACAGTTAGCCATCTTTTCATTTGTTTGTCAATATTAAGTATGCATCTATTTCAACCAAAAAAAATTAGGTTGTCATGACCAATTTTTTTACATTTCCCTTCAAAATTTTAGCTAAAGAAAAATGAAACATACCTCAAATAGTTAAGTTCCTATATGTGCATCAACAACACTAAAAGGATCATCCATAAAATAAATATTAGCATTTTGGTAAGCTATGCATGCGATTTGTATCCTTTTCTTTTTGCCACCACTCAAATTGGTTCCTCTTTCCCTTATATTTGTTTGGTCTCCATGGGGGAGGAGCTCTAAATCTTTATTTAAAGCACATGCTTTAACAATCCTCTCATATTTATCATTGTCAAAACTGCTTCCAAACAAGATGTTTTCTCTGATATTTCTCATTTAAATCCAAGCAGACTGAGGAACATAAGCTTTCACACCACTAACCTTGACAATACTAGATGTCTTGGGGATTTCCCCTAGTATGCAAGATAAAATGCTAGATTTACCTAATCCAATAGTTCCACAAACTGCTACTCTCATTCCTCTCTTCACCTACAAATGAATGTCTTTTAGAGTTTGCTCACCTACAAAGGGATCCCAAATAAAAGCTCCCACCTTCAATCTCAATTGCCAACTCAATTAAATGCATAGGAAAACTTTCAACTGCATCCTCTTGTAATTCTTGTTCTTGAAGATATGAAGTGACAAAGTCTAATGACACTTTAGCTTGTGTAATGTTTGCAAAGAGATCTGGAAGAGTATAAATAGGGTCCTAAAGTAATCTAAAAGTTTCCAATGCTAACAAAACTCTACCACTTGTCAAATGGATTCCAATGAAGTATGTTGTAGAAAATGTGATAGCTGATATAAATGCAAGGGGGCATGAGAAAATGAATAATAAAGCAACTCCTAATTTAGCTAATTTTTTTGAGGTCTTCTAATTTTTGTGCATACCTCATATCCCAAGCTTGCAATTTTAGTACTTTCATGTTTCTTAATATCTCTGATGCAACTCTCATTCTTTCATTTTTGGAATTCATGATCTTAGAGTAAAAATATCTTTGTCATCTTATAATGAGAATGTTCCCCATCATCACAGCAAGTGTTGTTGGAAATCCTACAAGTGATGCCAAACCTACATTTTTATAAAGAATAGATATTGCAAGTAAAATCTATATAGGTAGCATCCATATTGTGTTTAGGTACCATGTAAAGTCTCCAATCCCCAGGACATCTCCACTCATATAGTTGATTGCAATGTGGCTATAAGAAATAAATATCAATTGCATATTTCCACTGTAAATTAGAGATAGCATAATCAATCACTGCAAGTAATTTAATTCATCTTTCACATTGGATAAATCCATTGCATGTCAAAAATGTGCCATATAAAACCTATTGTATGCATCATAATCATATATCAAACATTACAATTAATAGATAACTGACATTATGCATATATTTTCCATCGACTATATATCAAAGATCATGTCAATATCTTCTATTACATTCTTAATTCATTTTCATTTGACAAACTAAGAACTAGAGATTGGAATAATAGTCCTAGCATTTCTTCATAGCCACAAAGGGACATTATATACATTATTTTCAATGGCATCAATTTACATTGGATAGATATCTTCAAGGGAGTAGGAAGCTTCATTGCATTTCATTAGCAATAGGTTGCTCACAACTTTACCAAACCAACAATGAGCATAATATTAGAACCTCTTACTGGAACTCCAATAATTAGTGGTCTTGAGAACTACGCATTGATTCCAATGGATTTCACAATTGAAACATTAGAAGTTTTAACTATGAAAGCATTGAAAGAATCTTTTCAAAATCTTGATTGAATGCAATGTAATGGAGATCCATGTGCTCCTTCTACATGGAATGTATGGCACTAATAAAGATAGCTCTGCTCTTGTTATAATGTGCTTTGATCTTGGGAGTCAAGGTTTAAAGATTTAGATTTTTACTAGTGAGAAAATCACCACTTTCTCAACCTTGATAAGCCTAAACTTGAGCTCTTATAGTTTGAAAGGTAGTATTTTTTGGGAGCTTGGATAGGTATCTCTTAGAAAAGGGGATTTGTCGAATAAACACAAGCATGATTTTGAATAGTCTAGGCTTTTGACAACTTCAGCTGGTATTACTTAATGGCAATGAGATGGAAGGATGAGTCCCTGAGGCTCTATAGGTCATTTAATGATGGATCCATCATCTCACAACACACTAGACCAATCAATATTAAAACATTGCATGATTTTTGTTTTAGTAGTTCTAGGCATATCAATGCATGAATCAACAGAAGTGGCTATATTAAAAGGCATTTCAAATAGCTAGTTATTCCCTCTATGTAATTGGGTGTGAAAAGTAGGAAATGGTGATTATAGAGGTGTACTCCACAATGAGTAGGGTTTGTCTCATGGTAAGTGCTTAGTCATTACAGTCAAATTTATTGCAGTACACCTTAGGAATGTCCCCCTTGGTCAACCAGTGCTAGAAGAGGAGATCCTACCCCCTCAATAATTGGTCCTAAAGGGCACTACTTGGTCACAATGTGGCAAGTTTTGGCCCTAAGTTTGACATCCCCAACACTCAAGAAGAGACCTACCTTAAGAGATTTGGTACAAATGCTCTCAACCCTCCTCGGGTTACTGCCAAAAAAACCCCACTCTAGTTCAATAAGCTTCTTTATGATCAACATTATATGATTCTTAGGTTTAGAAATAGTTGTAGGCTAGTGCTTATAGTCAAAATGATGAAAACAAAATTTAGTGTGTCTCTGTCAGATTACTCTAACAAAATAAATTAATCTATGTAATAAAGTTAACAACATAGAATGTAGAACAAGTATTATTTAGACAACAACACACAAGAAGGTAGGTATGAGAAATTAATTTAATATTTCTCACTTATTATGGAGATGCTAAAAAGACTAAAGAGGTGTAAAAGTAAACAAAATCATAGTAGCATGCCATTTACACAGCAATGGTAAAATTACAAAATGTAAATGGAATTCAATTACCTCAAAATTGAAATAGCTACAACTAGGGAGAAAAAAGATAATATTGTATACAATAAAAAAAAAAAGGACATTTAGATAAATTCCATGGAAAATTCCACTCTAGAGGGCCTCAAAGATGTAGAAAAGAAAATGTAGAAACTACTATAAACTTATTTCTTCTGGAAAGTTTAAAATTATGTCCAAAATTTTTATTTGGATGGTTGTGTTACTTCTTTGATCATTTGTTTATCCTTGAGAAGCAGTAGGTCACATTACTCCTAATTTTGCTACATCAATGGATGCAATTGTTTGAGTAAGTTTTTTTTTAATTATTCATACTTGTCAAATCATTTCTTTAATCTTCCATTGTGCATCAATATCAAAAGGATTGGCATTAAGACGTGCCTACCACATACAAAGCCATTATAGAATTAGAAAAGAAAAAAGAGGCAGTACCTTAAACAAGCAAAACTTTGTATGTCTCAAGCTGAAGGTTAGAATTAATATAAGTACTGAAGCATTATCCCCCTCCAACAACTAGCACTTTATTCTCCCATCCTAATCTAAATGAAAAAAGGAAATAAATAACTTGTGTAATAAGATTAAAGTTTAGATATGAGTTTGAAACATGTGTAGTCACTATGAAAAGTTAATCATGATCATACTTGCTAGATTTGACTATAGAATAAATGTGGCATGCTGAGTTTGAACCCAAACTTGGAGTTAGCACCTTGATTTATTAGACACTTGGCAAATTGAAGAAATCATGAAATATAGAGGATTTTTAGCAAACTAAATGCTTTTTCTATGCACACTTCTCCTAATCAGCTTTAAGAGAGATATATATTTACGTAACAATATATTTTGTAAGTCATTGTTGTGCACCATAGCCCAAGGGCATCATAATCAACCCTAGATGCCAAAAGATCATATAGCCAAGCTTTGATCTTTCCATCAATGACTGTAGAGAAAATGAACTATATGCAAAGGAAAGAATTACAACCATCCTACCTTCCACATTGTCAAGTACTGAAAGCAATGGTGAATGACTTGACATTGGCTAGAAATCAAACATCAAAACAAGTAGTGGTGCAAATATTCTTAAATATTCAATTTCCATGTCAATACATTAGGTTTTGAGAAATGAAGTACCTAGATGCTTTCTTTGTGGTGAGGACAAACTGAATGTACAGGTGCTTCATGGCCTTTGAATGTATATTGTTTTCAACTAGCTACTGTATCCCATACCTACAACATAGAGAGGAAGGTTACCTCTGATCTCACATAAACTGGATGACTGTAAGTAATTGAGACTTGATAAAAATATATATGGACAATATGCTTGGAAAAGGCAACACAGGAGCCTGGGTAAAAGCACAAACCTATGTCACCTTTTATAAAGAAACAAGATATTAGAATGTGATAGTTGAACATTAATGACAAAAGAAATGGTATTTGTTTTTAAAATATGAAGATGATGTAAACTAATGAAATGTGTAGAATTGGATGAATTTTATGCCTAAAATTTTTTATAATTTTTTTGAGTTATAATTTATTCATTTTATTTTATTTTGAAGTCCCTTTTCTAACTGTAAAAAATATAAGGTGTAGTTCCTGTCAAATAAGTATATGCAAATCATATTTTTTTGTTCTAATTTGAAAATATCCTATAGATCACATGTATAGCTAGTGAACAAAAAAAGAAATAATTATTTTTTATACATATTTTTCTTTGTTATAAGTACTCAAGTTTGACCTTATCAGAATCCAACAGTTTTTTTCTCCCCTCAAAACTTCCCTATCAAATCTATACCTTCTTGAAAAAAAATTACATATTCATGAAGAGGATTCTCTCCTCTAGAGATAAATATAATTTTTTAATTTTTTTGATATGATTTACATTTTTTTTCCTTTTTCAAGGGGGCATCTTCTGAAATGTTGAAATATCAAGTTATAATATTTTGAGATTATAACATATTATAACTAATTAAAACACTCAAAATTTTATATAATGATGATATTGAATCTGAGATCTATAAAAGGGTATTTTTAGTTTTTGAAAAAAAAAATGAATTTTGATAGAGAAATGAGATTTGACCAAAACAAGTTTTGGTATCATAAACAGTGACACAGATCTATGCTTTTACCTACCTATAAGACCAATGCAAGTGTGTTAATAAATCAATGGAAATAATCCTGACCCAAGAAAACATAATAATATTTTCAAAGGGTATTTAGTGAATATGCACTAAGGTCAAATTATTTATGCACTTTCCTTCAAAATACAAATAACAGATTCACTTACCAAGTACTTGCCGATCTGGGCTCCAGATATAGTGGTTCACTGATACAACTGGATCTTTTAATAGGGATGCCTAAGACAACATAATAGAAAGAACATATATAATTATTACCTAAATAAACACAACACTATCCTTTATGGTGTCCTTTTTTTTTTCTCTCCATCACATTACCCTTTCAAACTCTTTCCTTCATGGCACCCTTTGATTCTCTCTCCTCTATAGTAGCAGCATTTGGATCTCTCCCCATTGTAGTGGCCTTTTGACCTCTCTCCTTAGCACCATTTGCTACTCCCAATTTATTAATCATATTGGTGGTTCTCATAATTGGCTCTTGAAAAATTTCATAATAACATTCAAAAAGCCATTCAAGAAGAAAAGTCTAAATGAGACACCTTAAACCATCAACTCTTATTGTTGGAAAGATATCATCATTACAAGACAGGCAACCATAAATATCTTTTAGGTCAAGATAATTTAACTTTTGTAAATGTGAAATAGCCTTCCAAAAATCATTATGCAAAGTAGTTACCTCTGGTAAAATAGGTCCAATATTATTTACAATGCCACCATCTTCCCCATAGGTATGTCTGGCTGAAAGGCTTGCAACTAGAAGTGCTTTCTTCATGGGTTCAGGCAATAGATCAAATCTTTAACCCCTTGAAGAAGCTTATCTATTGGCCTCTATAGCCTCTGATATCACTTCAGAAGATTTCTTGTGTGCACGATCAAACAAAATAATGAAATATTTGAAACCCTTTTTAATTTTAACCTATTAAGCTTGTGTTGGTCAAAATTTTGACCAACACGGGCATGGACTTAAAAAAACAAAAAACCATATTTTCCCTTCCATATTCTAACTAATCTAAACATTTTAATAGATGGTCAAAAAATTTGGTCTAAAAATCTCATGATAGAGCAAGAACCTCAAGCCATGATGTTGTGTGAAGTAACTAAGTAAAAGAAGAGAGATATAAAAGGCAAGGCCATGATTGAAGAAGATAAGAGAACTCTAGCAAAAAGACTGGAAGAGAAGTCAACTAAGCTTACCAAAATCTCCAACATGCAATTGGATACCCTAAGCCAGATGATGAATGCTCACCATGAGTTGAATGTCAAAGGTATTTAGATAACTACATTGAAGTTGTAGAATAAACAACTACAAAGTAACCTAAGAAGAGAAAGAGAGATTGTTGAAAGTTTCACTGAGCCAAATGAAGCCATCAATTACTTTGGGAAATTACTGGAATCCCCTAGATCCAACAATGATACATTAGGATCAGGCTACACAAGCAATGAAGAAGGAGAATCATCCAAAACTGTTGAAGTAAGGAATAAAAAAGGTAAGTACTCCAAACCCACTTGTCATTATTGTGGTAAGAAAGGACATATTGCTAATGTGTGCAAGAGCAAGAATGCAAATTAGCATGACAAACCTAAAAAAACATGGGTCACTGTCATAAGTGCAAAAAGCAAGGTCATCAGGCACATGAATGCAAAATTAGAACCATGCATGCACCAAGATTTGAAGGTTGCTACTATGATTGTCAAAAATATGGACATGGAGCCTTTGAATGTAGATTCAAATCCATGTGGTCACCAAACAAGTTAGCAAAAGTAAGAAGTCATGGACACTTCTATATTTGGGATTAGAACACAAGATAAAGCTATCATTATTGTCAAGAGTATGGACATATCTCTAAGAATTGCATTAGAATACACTTCAATGGTAACTACAATAGATGGTTAAGTCAAACTACATGCTTTGTCTTTTTAAAGACTGACCATATTAGCAACATTTTCCAACAAGGTCAAAGGCACCTAATTGTGAATTCAACAAAGGGAAAGGCAAGGCACATGTTGAACACACTAGAGAAGAGATGAACAAGACATGGAAAAAGAGAGCTGGATGTAATACATCAAATGGAGGGATCACTTCACCTAATAGGTCAAGTGGTCACACCTCATCAAACTAAGGAGAAAGAGGTATGTGGGAATGATACTCAAAGTATTGTATCATACATCAGTTCTAAAAGAAAATAGCACTAAAAAGGATAGATTAGCATGAATAAAGATGCAAGATGATGAGAAAAGGTCAAGGTTAAATTTTCAAATTTTTATGTTACTATTGAGTATGGAAAGTCTTCTACAAATGCCAACTAAAATACCAGTAAGTGCTGAGCTCGCAATCAAATTCAGTTAGAGTTGAGTCCGTAGTAGCTTCTGAGTGAGGAAAATTTCTATAGATGTTGAGTGGAACAAAAATTGTGGTGATGCCAAGTTTATAGTTGTACAAGAATTAAGCATTAAATGCAGAAGTTTTGAAGAGTATATGATCAATTTTCACCCATTTTTCATCATAAAAAATTCAAAGTGAGAACAAGCTAAGTGAAGAGGTGTTACACAATTAAAAAAAAATTAAACCCTGGTTTGACAAAATGGCTTCTAGTTCAAAGAATGTGAAGGAGAAAGAAGTTTTTGATGTTCAATTAGTTAGTAATGAGGTCAAACATCCACATTTTAAAGCTATCCTAGATATTTCTTATAAACAAGACTCATCAAGCATGTTATACATGATCCTACCTAAGGTCATAATGGTCCAAGATGTAAGAAAATGTTGCAACTATAAGGTAGGAGATATAGGCAACATGGAAATAAGGAAAATTTATGATAGGTTGTGTGAAAATGTCATTTTAAGGGATGAATTTAAGATTGTTGAGGAAGGGTTTGATCCGTGCCCTAGACTTCCCCATGATGTTAAAAATTGAATGGATCAAGATAGTGTTAACTAGAATACATGATGAATTTTTGTTGTTGGAGGGTGGACCAATCAAAATCTCAAAAATAATTATTCATAGGGTAACTAGATATCCAACCCTAGATCAAGCCAAGACCCTGCAAAGTGACTCCAAGGAGCTTATTGAGAAAAATACTGGAGAAAAATGGAATGACAATTGACACTATTACAGACCAACTACTTGACTTTGCAATAAGGGTTATTTCTCATAAGTTTTATTAGTGAAGAAAATTAAACAGTGTACCCTACATTGCAGTAGTTGTTGGCTATAAAATTGTTAAGAAAGATCATACTTATGATCTTGTAGAGCTTTAATTATAGAAAATAATTGAAAATATTGGAGTAGTTGGGAAGACAAAGAGTGCTCAATGCAAATTTGGATCAATTCTAATTTTCATATTTTTCTATGTTCAAAACACATTTCCATATTTTAGCAAAAAAAAATAGATTAGTGGCTATACAAATCAATGGGTATATTGAGTACATGAGTGAGAACTTTGAAATAGTTATGACATGCTATTTTGAAGACTTCAAGAAGTCTATGAAGAAAAGGATGAGGATACTTGTCTCCTTAGTTGAAAAATACTACAATGATATATGCTTTCTTGTAGATATTGATTATACATATATACAAGCTTCCATACCTAGGGTAAAATGGCTAAGACCCATAGGCTATGAGATGAATGTTGATTAAGTCTTAGCTTCCATCACTACACTTTTAGCTGAAGAAATTTTCAAAAGTGAAAAGATATTTGGTAATTATGATGTTATGAAATCCAAAGTTGAAATGGAGCTAAAAGTTTCCTCCACACTGAAGAAGAAAGACAAATTGGTGAGGAAATTAAAGGCCAAATCTAGACAAGGTGCAAGTGAAGAGGAAGAAGAAGATGATGAAGAGGATGAAGAGGAAGATAAGGAACAAGATCAAGAACCTCTTTCTTTGACCCAAGGCATAGGTGAGGACATTGAAGAAGAAGAAGGTGTTGAGGAAGAGCAAACCAAAGAAGCATCGATACAAATAGAACCTAAGAAGAGAAACACCAAGGCACAACCTATGGAAAAAATAAAAGCCAACAAGATGGCTAAGCCCAACCTAGCAAAGCCAATGACACCAACAACTAGAGCAAGCACAAGCGCTACTACACAAAAGGCCAAAGAAAAAGCCAAAGAGAAGACAAAGGCTACTAAACAAAAGGGCCTAGTGTAGAAGAAACTAAGGAGAAAATACATTGCACAACCAAAGACTGATGATGAGAGTACAAAATCTAAAGACACAAGTTAGTTTAGAGTGGTAAGTCACACACCAAAATTTGATCTTGAAAATATTTGTGAGAATGTTAGAAATAATAGATTTGATAGGTTTGAAAAATATTGATTTTGGAAAACTTGGTAGAGAAAAACAAAATTTGATTAAAGAATCAATATATGTAATGATGTATAATTCAAGAACACTCCACTTGAATTAGGTAATACTATGCCAAAGGATTTGTATACCATTTTTGAAAATAAGTGGCATTACTATTTAAACCTAGAGAAAACAATAAGAGAATCCACACTAGCCCAGGTAATGTTAGAGCTGACAAAAGGAAAATTTTTGAAAGAAAATAAGAAGTATGGTGGAATATTTGCACCAAAATACAGGGCATTTAGCATTCTTCAGAACAATATTGAAGATGTTGTCAAGAAATCCACTCAGATGTGGGAATTCATCTATGGATTGACAACTATAAAACAAGGAGAGTAAGATCCATTTGAAGGTAGAAATAATGAAGATGAAAATGAGGACAAGGAGGAAGAAACAAAAAAAGATAATACTATTGTGGAGGAGACTCAAAAGAAAATAGATGAAATGGTTATAGTTGAAGAGTAGTAGGAAGAACAGAATGTGCAAGAAACACAAATGACAAGTATGAGTCCTCCACATGACACAAACATGCCTACATAAATTATAATTGTTAAGGATGTTCCTGATAGTTTAGCTTAGAACATCAATCCATTGACCTCAGAAGACCTAAAGAAGATTCTTGACCAATCCACACTATAAGCTAGATTGTGTGAAAGTTGAATATTGGTCAATGTTGATGAACTTTAGAAGGTAGTAGTTGACATTACAAGGGATAAGATCTACTAAGCTTGACACAACTATCATAATTGATATAGTTGAACAAAAATAAACTACAATAGAAGAAAAAGAAACAACTAATGTTCAACTTGATGCACAAACACAAGGTACAAGTCAAATCATGGTGATTGACCAAAGAAGATCTAAAGAAAGTAAGGACATACTAAAGGAGAAGGAACAAGAGGTCATTCAAGCATTGGTAACTCTACCAACATTTGGCACTCCTAAAAAAGTCCTTCAAAAGTCAAGCACTAAAGCTATACCACTATGGATCTCAACACAATGCTCAAGTTCATCCAAGGTTGCTAAAGTAATTCACTATGGAGATGTAACTCTAGATGAAGAAATAGTGATACCTAAGTATGATTATGCAACCATAACCTTAGAATAGATAGGCATAATGCAACAAGCCTTGGAGAAGAAGAAAAATTAGGAAATGCTAAGGAAGGAGTACAGATAGAGGCAAGCATTACAAGAAATTAAAGACATCTTCTTAGATGCATTCAGATTGCCAATACCTAAAGAATCAAAGCCACTATTGGAAAAGTTAAATCAAAAATTATGGAACAGGTGAACAATGAAGACCAAGAAACTAATGTCAAACTTATGGAATGGTCAAAAAGAATATTTCAAGGGAAAGTAAATGAAAATATATCTAGTGACATAGCACTGATGAAGGTTGAATTGACAACAAATATTGAGAAAGTGAAGAAGGTACTTGAGATAATATTCTCATTATACACCAAATTGTGTGATCCCACACTCTTCACTCAAGAAACAAGCCATAGAATTATGAGTTTGTAGAGAAATTTAAAAGTCTCAAGTATGCAACTACCTCAAAACCCATCTCAAAGTGAGAAGCATTTTCACTCATTGCTTCAATCACAAAGTCAACTAGCTATGTTAACAATAGAAGAGGCTAATATAAGAGCCAAGTTGACTAATACCCAAGCCTCCCTTACTCCCCATATGGAGATACTTCCTAAAGAACTAGGATTTCCAGAAATGTTGATCAAGAAAGATCCTAATCTTTCTACATTAGATGGACTAGTTCACCTTGCAGCAGAGCTAGCTATCCAAATAAAGTCATCAAATGTTGCATGTGGCAACTAGGATGTTGCTCTAAAAATAATAATGGAAGTCCATAAAACCATTTTGGACAAATACAAATTCAGTATATAAACCCTTTGACACAACTATCAAAAAGGGGGAGATAAATAAGTTCGGGGGGGGGGGGTGATAAAGAAAAAGGGGAAATAAAGAAAAGGGGGAGATAAATCAAAGGGGGAGCACACAATAGAACATTAAAAAAGTAGAAATAGAGCATATTAGATAAAGAGTATTAGCACATTTAAAGTAAAAGAAGTTTTACAAATGTTATACTTGAAAAGATTGGATAATTATGTACAGTTAAGTTTTTTTGAAACTCGTTTAAAAGGGGGAGATTGTTGATCTCATATTGGTTTTGACAATTAAGTGTCAACATAGTTAAGACATTCACTAAGTTTGTGTCGAACTAGAAATGCATGTCAAGTATAATATGTAAATATATAGACTCTACCGAGTTTCAATGAGTGTCGAGTCACTCATGTGCTAAGTCACTCAAGTGTCGAGCAGATAGACCATGTCGAGTGATTCAAGTGTTGAGCAACATAATTGATGCCGAGAAGTTTAGGTCCCAAGCCAGGAATAGAATTATAGTATGTGTCAAGCATCAATAACATCAAGTGTTGCGTAACACAGATTGTACATAGTTATTTGTGATGGCACAAACAACTATGTAAACCATTTTTATGCCAACTTATGGATATATCTTGAAGCTTTTTGAAGATAAGGATGAATCTATTTGAATTCCCTATGCAATCACATGCAGCCAATCAGAAAATAGGAAGAGTTAAGTGGAAAAATGGATGAATCTCAATTGTAGATTCATACCTAACCCTAAGCCACCATAGTCTTTATAAGGAAGATGATGCCTCAACATTAAAAATGATTGAGAGAGTAGTAATAGAAGGAAGATATCAAGGGGTGAATAACTGAATTGTTTAGAGAACATTCGAGGTGACTTAGTAGTGTGAAAGTATTGCAAAATCAGTTTATTGAATAGAGGATTGAGGATATAACATAGTTATATCAAATCAAAGAGGACCAAGAAGGACAGAATTGTGATCTAAAACCAGCAAGATAAAGTTTTAAGTTTGTAGTTCAAACACTCTACTATTACTTTCTAACATCTCTATCAGTTAGGGTGAAATATTTTGGACTAAGGTTGATTTAACAGTCATTATCAAATCCTTTAACGGGGTGACATTCCAAGTGAATGTTCTAAAGTCCTTTAATTAGGCACACTTCTAACAGGGTGTTAAAATCCTCTAACAAGGTGAGACTTAATAGTCCTTATAAGCCTTTAACAGGGCAAATCATGTATCATGGCCAACTTATTGTAACTATAATTGGCTACACTTTGGTGTTGCAGGAATAAAGATTTGTGGGTGTCATCCCCACCCCATTTTTACCTTCTCATTTGGAGGGTTTTTGGATAATTATATCAGGTGCCAAGTGTGGTGTGTGTGTGTGTTTAGATGTTTTAGATGCATTTTCTTTATGTTTTATTTCAGTTTATATATGCATCTAATGAATGGTGAAAGTTTTAATTGTTAAAGTTTGAACTTTTGATTCACAACCCCTCCACCCCACCACAACGGCCTCCTTAGAAGTATATGTTTCCTATTTGTAATTCCAACAAAGTATTACCAAGTTTTTATTACATTTAACACTAAAACTTGGCATCATTCAAAGTTTTGTGAAATATATCGTAGAATGAATCTGGAGTTTTTATCCATTTCATGTATTTCCATTTACTTCTGCTCCATATTTAGTAATTCATCTGGCTTCTAGCACACTAGAATCCTTGTGACCAATTTGAATGATAGTCTCAACTGATAGTAGCAACCTTTATTTTTGTTTAAAGCAATGACTCTACTCATGCCATGCATAGAGAATTAGGCATACGAAAACAACCCATTGACCTTCGTCCAACCCAAAAAATTGTGCATGTCTCCTAGGTAATGCCATAGTTAGTGTAAGTTACATAGAAACCTTCAATGAACAAGATCACTGATTGAGATCTCCTTGAGAGATATTGGGCCTCCTTCCTCTCAAATTGGTGAATATGAAATCTAAATCAAACATTTTGTGTTTAACTTTTTAATGTAGAGCTTGTGCTGAACCAACTTATTCTTAGACATTTATATTCTATCTAGCTATTTAATAGGACCAATTTTTCTATGTGAAATGTAGCGCTATTGTTTTTTATAAAAGAAAACCCAAATCATATTTAGAGTTATATCATAACCTTGCTGCTATAGAGATATAACTAAAAGCATAGCTATATCTCATTTATAGAAACAAAGATTTAAACTCTCATAGCTTGAATCCTCCCTTATAATTGAATTTTACCATTTATGCCATTTCTGATTTGCATGCCCACATTTCTTCAATGCATTAGAATTATATAGTTTTACAAATTTGCATCTGGTATTCGAATGATACATATGCCAATAAATTAGGAAGACTAATGAGGATTTTTAGTTACCCTTCATTTGAATGTGTGTTGAACTAGACTAGAAAAACTAATGGGGGGAGGGGGAGGGATGTGAATAGATTGATTCATTTAACTTTGAATAAGAAACATAGATATTGAACTATAAGATTGGAGTTTACAACTATAACCATGTGGAACTAAAAGATAGGAAATTTTATGAGAAGTTCAAAGACTATTTGTGGAAACTTTAATGCATAAACAATCTATTAAATAAGTCA